>CAAKHD010010867.1:0-31354 GCA_901007705.1 Fistularia tabacaria | reverse complement strand
CTTTCCCTACACGACGCTCTTCCGATCTAAGACAGAAAATACAGACAAAATAAAAAGGAAAGGACTGAGAACGAAAGGAAGTAGGAGAGACTGTTAAAAATTCCACAGAATGTACATACAATCCAAGGGGACGATGTAGTATACAGCTTATGACTTTCTCATATGTTGCACTTGCATAGACTAGCATTTGATATCATGGACACCAAACATGATGAGGCTATTGTTGTGCCTAAAAACTACCCATTAGTGCCAGTGAAAACAATTTTTCATGCAGTCAGATTTGTTGGTCAGCTGAATGAAGCACATCGTGCAGAAGTTGCTCCGACGTACATGTAGCGCTCATGAGGTCCACAGGCCTTAGTGGGGCCAAAATCAATGAAAGACATGCTCCTTTGCAACAGTAACGTGACATTCTGCCTTCTTTAACACTGACATAGAAAAACCTGATACATATCTGTGAAATTTAGCAGAAGGGTTTGTGCCACTGTCCCTGGTATTCTCTAGGTAGTTTGGAGGATTTTAACTTTTGAAGTGCATTAATGTGAACTGACTATACTTTTAAATTATCACCTGTTTCTGTAATTAAAAAAACAAAACAAAAGAACAGATTTCTTGTCCTCTGACTTTCTCACTAAAGTGTGTTTCCTTACATGACTTACCCACAGCCAGCTGTTGCATTACATACGTAGGGCATCATCTAGACTGTCAATACTCATGTTACCAGAACAGCCATTCAGTCCTGAAATTAACCCCTGATTGCTTGCACAGGATGATGTTTTATTGTTGCACTTAGTTTTAGTGCACAGTGTTAGGCAGCAATGCCCTGTTTTGTTGTTTTGCAATTGTAAGTGTTCATATATGGGTGTACAAATAATTAAGTCTCAGCTTAGCTCTGCTTGCTTTATAAACTTGTTTAATATGTGCACTGAATGAGTGATGTAATGTTTCACAAACAGGCTTAAGACACTGCAAATGTTTGCAACGACATGTTTGTTTCTCTCCCTTCTGCTTTGCCATATGTTATCAAGTCTTTAATTTGTGCCATCTGATTTGTTTGAACCATTTTATTTAATTGCAGTGTTTTTGTTCATACTGTTTCAATAAAAAAAAAACAAAAAAAAACAATATCAAAACTGAATACTCTACCCGTGTTTCATCCAATGAAAGCTACCTCCTTGTCTTCTGTGACAATAAGTCTGACTTGCCTTTTCAAATACACTTCTATTGTCCTCGCCATTTCTTATCAATTAGATTACATAGTTTCCGTGGCAATGCCATAAAGTCAACACATTCTTGAGTAAGGCTGTATTGAGTCGTTAGTTTGTCCAAAATGCTTGTGACAGTTAAAATCTCATGACACTTTTCTTTTTCCAAGTGCTCGCAAACATCATTAACAGCTTTTGGGGGCAGATTTCAGCTGCCCACTCCAATTGGCCAATTCAAATACTGCTTCAAATTGAAATAATAAAAAAACTTTTCAGAGTGGAACAACAGCACCAAATAAGTTCGACCACATGGTCGTTATGAACCATTTAGACAGCTGAGCCCTCTGACAGTTAGGTGTGTGTTTTTATCTCATGTTGTGTGGTTTTTCATACGGTGCTGTTAAGCTGAGGCAAGGCTCCAAGAGCAGGCTGTAAGTCGCACAGAGATGCTCTGTGTCTGGCTCCCGCTCCTCCGTGTAGTTTTAGGCAGCGGCCCAACGCCCACCACCTCTGCTTCTGCCCCACCAACCAGATTCATAACTGCCTTCAGCTCATGCTCTCTCTTCTGACTGCAGGGAACAATGGAGTCTTTTGAGACGGGCAGATGGTGAGGCTATGAAGCCTTCTCGCCCCCCTTAAATACCGGGGAATTCTGTACATCACAGGGGAGGTGGAGTCACTTCCTGGGTGGGCCTGGGATTGATGAAGTGTATTTACACATATACAGATTTAAATCTCTTTATCTCTCCAGATGATCTCTGTTTAAACCTCTTAAGAGTCATAATGTAATATCTAAGATACTTAAATAGCTGGGTCTCAATGATAAATACTTAGTCAGATTCATGAAATAAGATTACACAAATATTCTGTGTCATACTTAACTATCAGGAAAACCACTCTGAGTTAGTGGTGTGGAGGCATAAATATGAGCTGAGTTTGCGGAAGCTTCCCAGAGCTTTTTTTTTCTCCTTTTTCTTTCTGGAATCATATTTGTGGTCCATCGTGTCTGTATCCGCTTTTATACAAAGTGTGTGAGTATACATGTCTACATGATACAATGACTGCCAGTCTCTGTCGTGCTTGTTGACTAGAAACAGAGAACGAAAGGAACTGCTAAACTCTAGAGCTGGAGAAAGCAACATCTTTCATTTTACATAAAAACCCAAATTAGGTTTCATAAATAAATTAGGTGCCTGTTTGTGATTATTTCTGCAATGAAGACACCTGTTGACAGAATTTAACTGGTCGACATTTTAATATGTATGATAAACAACAATAAACATGATGCTCAGCAAAAAAATATTTATACCAATATATAGAAAGCACATATTGTAAACCTGGGGTTTGTCTTTTAAATGCTGGAAATAGATATGTGGAACTCATTTACAATTTATTTCGGTTGGGTTGGTTACCATCTTTCAGACAGTATTTACTAAAAATGAGCATAGAGTTATCAAAAAAGACAACTTTAATTATACACCATAAAAATAAAAAAAATTCTGCCTACGCAATGACTTACTCAATGGTAAGATTAAATCTTCTTCAAAAACCATCTTAGAATTTAAGCTTCTGAAGTGTAAAACTGTTTGAAGAAGGTATCATAACATTACAGAGTGTCTTTAGCAGTGGAGACTGTGGGAAACAGATGGAGAGGAAGAAAATATCCTCAACTGAAACACGGAATGGCAGGTAATTAAATGATATAGGTTACATGGTGGAGGGATTGTGGTTGTAATAGATCTTATGAGAGATGTGTTCACATGTCAACCAAATACCACAAAAGTGCCAAAGGTGAAAGAGATCAAACATTAAGATATCTGGCAAATGAGTTGAAGAAATGTTTTGGGACTGAGGGCTTTCTCACAACTTCATAAAGTGACACAAAGCCGCTGGTTAATTCAGATTAAACGTGGAGTTGATCAGCCGTCGATCTAGCCAGCCTGGTTTGCTCTGTGAAAACCAGTTGTGAATCTCCATCTTGGTATGCTTCTGTACTCCTCATTAACTATTCATTCACTCATTCATTATCTATAAGGCTGATCTTACTCTAAGGTTTGCAGGGTAGACTCTGGACCAGTCACCAGTCGATCACAGGGCCACATATACAGACAAACAACTGTTCACTCTCTCATTCACATGTATGGGCAATTTAGGTTCTCCGATTGATCTCCTGCTTGCTTTTGGAAGAGGGAGGAATCTGGAGAGCCCGGGGGAAGCCCTCGAAGACACGTGGGAGAATATTTAAACTCCACACAAAAAGCCGATGAGTGGTACCAGGGACTTTCTTGCTGTGAAGCGAAAGTGCTAACCACTGCACCACTGTGCCAGCCCCTCATTAACAAATCAGGCTAAAAGTACATTTTGTTCCATTCAGATAGGCTGATACATAAATAGACCTGATCTTCGGAAGCATTTCGGGTTTAAAATTTTGGTCTCCAATTAATTCACCAAGTGTAATTCTCAATTGGAGTAGAATCTGTAATTATCAATTTTCCAAATGGAAATTATTCTTTACTTTATCATTTAGAGGGGTATTTGATCCCCACAACCCCGAATGCATCATACTTCACCCCCTTTCTAACAGAAGTGTTGTTGCCCCTTCACTTCCTTAATTGCTAATTAACCATAACATTTTTCTAAAATGGTTTTGGTTAGGTTTGGAGGACTCTGAGATTATTCTGAGAATGATTTTGAAAATGTCGGAATTATTAGTGACATGTCATTGTCATACAGTCCCTGAACATTCAGATATCATTAGATATAGAAGAGCAGACACATGGAAGTAGCCGAGGGGACTGCTGAAATTAAAGTCAGAGATTGTAAGTGGCTGCCATAATAGTTAGCAGTTAGGAGGAGTGATTTATGATACTTCCAGAATAAACGTATGTCATTAGACTTAGAATTACAAAATGTGGAGTGAGAAAATGAAAATGAGCCAAATGAGAAGTAGGCAGAGTAATGCCAAAACTATGTTTATTATACAGTATATAATACAGGAAATTGTCTAACAGTTCAGAAAGATCATTAATTAGAAGCTGAAGGGGATTTTTTTTGAGTGTTTGAAAATATATATTAAATGAAAACACAGTCAGGTAATGGGAGGAACACTTCAGGTTACGTAAGAGTAATAAGATGATAACATTTTTTTTAAGGGATAAATGGAGAGGAAGCAGCATTGGACTTGAAAGAAATCTGTGAAACCATAAAAATTGAATTGCAATGAAACCTAATTGGCATTACTGAAACCACATTGATACCCAACAGTGTAAAACCTAACTGAAAAGAAATGTATTGTTTGCAAATAAATGTCTCACCGTAGCCTTAATACATATAAACATATCCATTTGTGTTCTGCTTACACAGAAAAATTATAATCTCAACCCTAATAATCTTACTTTCATCATCTGCAACAATTTTAAGACTGACTCTTAGCTGTCCTTTTTAGCTGGATTGATTTTTTAAGTAATCTCATTACCCGGCTACTTATTCATACGAAAATCAGTGGCGGTGCTGTCTGGAAAACAACACAAGCAGAAACCTACCTGAGCCTGATCATCAGGACTTGGACATGCCAGTAGTAACTTCCAAGCTGGAGACCTGGTAAACGCAGTTAAAAGTCAACCAATGGCTGCCAACCACCTCAGGCCCTCCAGATGACCAATAAATATTCCATCTGGAGCAGGCAGGATTTCCCCTCATTTACCAGTCATCACCCTCCCACATCATACCAGTCTAACTGCCACAGCAGTGGCCTCCAAATTCTACAGCTCCGTCCAAGGCAGTTCATCTCCCTTGCCATCTCAGTGCCCCCTAATACCCTCTTTCTGCGACCCAGCCATGTGTTGATTACAACACATCCAAGTCTGGCCTTTGAGGCACCAAGGGAATGCATTTAATGACACTCTTCCACTCAAGAAAACGTGAGGTTTCCCAATGACTGGTACAGCAGCCCATCCAGCCAGCTAGAGTTTAACCTACCGCTCACTCCCCCCCAGATAACTGCACTCCTGCTCAGCACCCCGCTTGGTCCCATGGGGCTTTAAAGTTCCCCCAATCCTTCAGGTAGCCCCCACCATCAATCCTTAGTGTACCAATATTTAGCAATGTCAGGCTGACACTGTTATCTCATCAGTAATGACTTTACAGACGAGGTTACTGATTTTCTTGTCTGCTGTCATTAACTTTATTTTTTATATTTGTAGCTATAATGGTATTAAGTTGCAGTCTGGAGTTTAATATATGTTTTTCTTTTCAAAGAAAAATAATTAATCAAGGCATCACATTTTCCTGTTGCCAATAATATTCCATCAATTGAATCTTTTACCTTTTATAACATTGTCTGCAGTGGATCATAGATTACTGACAGAGGCGACAGCAAATTTTGACTTATTTAAACTAAAAGCTCTGTATTTACCAGATTGAATTAGGATACCCTCTCATATCAAGTAAGGGAATTGCTCCCTGGCGTCTATGGTTTTACTGAGAGAACCTTTTGAATAGCTTTGAGAGACTATCTCTTCTGTCACTGTTGAAGGATGGTGTCCTTTAAGGTTCAGTACGTATGTCCCTTTTGTTTTCCTCTCACAATGTGATATGCGATTTTAATGCTGATGACCCCCTACAAACCACTGATTCTGTACTTTCATCTTAGAATGCATATATTCAACATCAAATCTCTGAAATTTTAATTCATTTTAATTCATAATAATTTCAAGACAGCTGTTTTTTTTTGTTCTGTTTAGCGCACTGCATTTCACCAGCACCTTTGACATGTTTTTTGGTTACATTTTCAGAAAATGAAGCAGGGAGCGATAAAACTTGGGGTTAAAATTCGATGCCAGTCTCTTTTGACGATTCAATAAAAATGTGAGAAAAAAAATGTTTTTTCCAGCTCAAGGTTCTCCCTAAAAAGATCAACTTATTCCTTTATTCTTGATTCCTAAATCAGTAGCTAGCACAAAAGGTTTTTCTCAGCTTGACAGCTGCAGAGAACTTCACTCAGGATAAGCCTGGGCACTTGATCAAATAAAGACGCGTTAACTTCATTCTGGTCTTGCCAACCTGTCCACAGTCACTGTTTTAATATTGTATTGATTTTTACATTCTTTGGCTCAGTTTGTAAGCCTAAAATGATGTTGCATTACATGAACAGCAGCTCTTCTTGTTCATGCATGTCATCAGATGGAACCTCATCTCCTCAGTGCTGGAGCCTTTTCTTAGGCTTGCATTATTAGAGGTCTCATATTATGGATCACTCTTTTTTGCTACGAATGTAGCAAAATAACCTAACTGACTTCACTCTTCATCCTCAGCTTCATTATAAATTAATGCACTTTATGGAAGCAAATGTTTAATTTATGGGCTTTTTATATTTGATTGTTACAGTATTTCAATTGGTTTCGATGTGATTTTATATATTTGTCTATGTGCTTTTGTTTCATTGCTTATCACATCTTTTAAATTTGCATTCAGGTGAAATTGAATGCCAATCAGAAGACACATGTAACTAGCTTTAGTGGATAATGTTTATGGCAGATCAATAATCCTTTAAACTATTAAAGATACATTTCATAACTTAGTACTCATAATATAACACCAGAGTTCAAGAGTTAGTGTTTTTAAAAACATATCTTAAAATACCCAATTTAAATTTATTTTTGAGAACATACATCCAGCAAGATTTATTTAGTTTATTTTTTCTCTTTGAATCCTTTTCATGAAGTCAAAGGTTTGTTCAGAGGCAATTATATAAGCTGAACACTCACATCTACGAGATGGATAGCCTTGAATGAGTTTCAATTGTGGGAAGAAAATGAAGTATGCAGAAAAAGACAGAAGGAAATTGAATAAATACTTTGTCACAATTAGTTATGTCAGTTGACATTATTCCCCTCAAATAAAAAACTTCATAAGACACCTCATAACAGTTATTGTTTGGAAGGAGTTGGCCTGGATGCATTAGTGGTTTTATGTTACCTCTCTGTCTAAATCTACAAGAAGAAGTATGATTCTTTTATAATTTTGAGAGTCACACAGGATCCCAGTGCATGCACATAACTCGGAGTTGTGTCAAAGGCGGAGCACTATAATGAAAACAAGCAGATGTCCTTCATCTCATTGAATTGGCATGAATGCCATGTTGTGGTGACAGGAGCTGTGCACTTCCATGTGGCTGTGCAGGCGTGCATGCAGGGAGTGCCACATGTCATTCCTCTAGACTGCAGGGATGTCATGAGGAAAATATCATCCCATGGGCCCATAAGGTTTGAGTGCCAAAGACAGCTGGGCCAGTGGGTGGATGGGAGAGGAGGATTGGATGGATGAGGGAAGGGGCCACAAAGTAGGGTGACAGCAAAGACACTTGTGTGTTTGTCTGGGTGTGTAGATGATACAGGGATTTGCTTTGTGTGTATGCCATCAGACGACACAGATAGTGTAAGAGGAGAAAGATTGATGTGTGTTTGGAATGAAAATGGTACAGTATCTGTGCATATGGCATTTTACTTTATTGGGTCATAGTGCATATCTAAATGTGTGTGTGCAGGATTGTGGGGTGAGTATATATGTTTTTATTCAGGATTAACTGGCCAGCAGTATATATTGTATGTGTTAGTGTGTAAAATTAGTATGCACATTTGTACAGTATCCTATGTTTTCCACTTATTTGCATTAACATATTCTCATCTGCACATCTGGCTTTCCACATGTGGTAATAACAAGTAACATTGTCCCAGTGACATGACAGGCTAGGCTTTGTCTACAGTGTGTGGTGCATGTGTTCTATAGAAGACCGTATTGTTTCATACCAAAGTCCCGCGTTCTTTCTGATTGGTTGAAAACACAGACACATTGTAGACAACTTCTCCCTCTTTGTTTCTCTTGTCCTATATGTTCATGTGGAGGGTGGGTGAATGTTTTATTGTCCACAAAGTCACTGGCACAAACAAGTGCCCACTGCCACAGGATATGTTGCCGTGCATGTAATGTAGGTCACACTTTTTTTGATTGATTTCCAGTTTGATGTTAAAGAAGTCCCCAAGAGTTTGAATGTAGAATTGTAGATTATAGGTATTTTGCCTTCAGAACAAAAACAAGAAAGGCTGACTGGAAGATCATCTGACATTATGGTAATCTGTCAACCTCTACCTGCAGGGTGAAGTGGACCTGCAACAACTGGACAAAAAGTATCAACTTTTAAGAACAGTAACTAGAGTAAGGGGGTCATATCAATTCTACAAATGTTTTAATACCTGTTCTTTTATCTCCATTTTCATGTCAACATGCGGTAAAGATATCATTTGTGGCTATCCCACTTGTGTTAGTCATAAATATGGCACTTTAGTCAGTTGCAACTATGATTCAAGGCAGATCATCTTTCTTCCCTAGAAAAGTCATTGAACTGAAAAAGAAGTGTAAAAAAAAGAAAAAAAAATGAACACGTTGACTGGAGCAACAATGAAAAGGAATTTTCAATTCCTTAATCGTTTTGGGGTTATAACTTGACATAGGCTTTGCATTTTGGCATAGCTTCCAGATGATCATAAACTGTTTAGGGTATAATCTGCCAAAACTGTGATCATAAATACTTAATCAGACAATGTTAATCAGAATTCAGTTGCAATAGCCATCAAATATGAAAGACATAAATGAGCCTTGAACATGTCCACATTAAGAATTGCCTTCATAAAAAAAACTGAAAATACTTTGGCAAATATATTATTTTGGAGTCTGAATGTATAACAATATACATATGTATTTTCTAAATTTTCATGTCACTTTCTGTTAAATCTAGTTTAAGTTTACACACTTAAAGAAAAATTAAAGTGTTTTTTTTTATAAATGCTGACAGTTTACCTTCAGCTAACATCATTCAGAGGTGTTACCATAAATGTTTTTTTCTGTGTTTTCTGTGCAAATTAATTTGTCACCAAATTAATTTGCAGGTTAAATCTAAACTCCAAAGAAGGAGAAAAACCTTGGTAGACAGGTCTGTTCCTGATCTTCAGTGTGGCTCCAAGAAATCTAGTGTGTGGTTTAAAACTGAAGGACCACTCATTGGTGGCAACATGTGACAATTGTGTCATGAAAACACTCCACCCATGTGCTGTACAATGTCACAAATGCACATGTACCGCATGGTAAACTCCCACAGATTCTTTCAAAGACTGTCTTTTATGATGGCATGAATCTGGGGGAGAAAGTAATGCTGTCTGTGAAATCTGGGGGCAAACTTTCTGTCAGTGTAGGTGGAAGCTTAAAACAAGCTAAAGGCTTACAATTCAATTGACAATTGTAGAAGAAACAGAGAACTTGATAAGGAATGATAGTGTGAAAAATCACAATCATAAATGATGCAGCTGTTTGATCTGCCTGGTTTCTGTTCTCTGTGTCTACGTAACGGAATCGAGTGGCACTGCACGAGAATATAATTATAAAAAAAAAAAAGTAAGCACGCAATCTCTGCATCGATAAAAATTCAAATAGCACAGCACCTTGATTAATATTTCTGACTATTGCGTTGCATGGTCAAACAGAGAAGATATATTTGTTTATAAATACCCACCAATTGCAGGCCCGTCGTAAAGGAGCATTATGAACAAGTCTTGATGCCAATTTACGTCCTAGAAGCAGTGCTATTGCCCCATCTAGAGGTGCTGTTACTACACTTCCAAAAAGTGAATCGTGGATGGATGTTGAACTCGCAACCATCTACGTCTGTCATTTTCTGTTGCAGTTTAACGTTTGCACACCTTAACATTTACACAATTTAACACATGTACTGTTCGTGAAGAACCCCGTGTTGTACTTATCAAGTTTTGGTATGTATGTATGTACTGTATGAATAAAACCTTAAAACTGATTGTATAAAACAAAAATACACATTGCATCTAGTTGTGCCCCGACTACATCAACCTTTTACCATTCTTAAATTAAAGATTAGTACGTGTTCTTTGATCTTTCAGATCTTGCAACGGTTGGTGTTTCATATGGCTGATTCTTTTTCTCATCGCTTTAACAAACTTGCAGCTGATTGGTCAAACTTTGACATCCACATTAGTGAGCCAATAAAAATTCAGGAACCTTGATGGTACGTAAAAGAACACAGCTGTTTACAACATGCACAGAAGGAACATAGAGCTGTTGCACGTCCTGAAAATGCAACACGACAAGTATGTACACAAAAAGAACGTTTAATAAATAGGTTGGGATAGAAAACGTAAATAACGATCACGTCTTGGTACTCTAGTTATTTCCTAAACGCAAAATTAGGTACTAGCCTGGGTATGAGTGCTAGCATTACAGCTAGCACTAACGTTCTTAATTCCGTAATTCCTGAATACGATGGAAATTTGTATTTAAAAACCTTTTTGTGGGATTTTGACCGTCATATGCGTTTATTCTCTTTTTGCGTGTGGAGAAAAACGTCAGGGCTTTTTCAGAGCCAGCTGACCTTTCAGTTGGCGAGTTAGCAGCCTCTGAAGCAAAACGGTTATGCGACGACGTGTTTTGTGCACTGCTAGTAATGGTGCAAGGACGGCGGAGCGTCATCCAACCAGGTGAGGCAGCTGCATGCATACGGTCACCACCATTGATACTCCCCGGAAAAATGAAAATGTTTTTGTTTGAAAAAATGTAATTTTATTGTTTCCTTTCAAAATGTATCATCTCAGATATTTGTTACCGCACAGATGCCAGCATAAGTTATAATTTAAAAAGTGGCTCAAAAATCCAGACAGGCCTTTGAATAGAGTTGTAATAATTTCTGATCCATCAATTGTGGTTTCTGTAGTTCTTATGCAGCAGTTCCCCCCTCTGTTATTATGTTATGTGTACTCATATTTTATAATGTATTTTACACAAACTGAAGTTGTTCAGTCATCCTGTCTTATATATCCGACCTGTGAACTGTGCCTTGTAAATTGGTTTCTCATAGAATTAAAAAATGAGTAGCCAAAGTCTAAGAAATATAGTATATTTGTTGATGTTATGATGTCCATGCAGGGCATGGAGAGATTTAAGACTTACTAGAAGAGTGCGATTAATAATGGGCCTGCCATTTTGTCCTACCAAGCTGATGAATGTTAGAATGCATGTATTTACATCCTTTCACATTATAACAGAAACAAAGCCTTCCTTTATAATGCTGGTGATTTACTTGCAGTATTTTGTTTTCTATAAAAACTATTTCAAGACAACAAAACCAGGTAAAGTAAGTGATTATTGGCAAAAGATTTTCAAAATTTTGGGCTGAACTCACTGTAGGCAACTTGTGATTATTAAGTGGAAAAATGCATAATTTGTCAGAACCTGCTCCTTTGTAAGCTTTAATATGCCTTTGCTGCTTAAAGTAACAATGGATTACTCTGAAATGTTACTGTGTTAACGACCTAGCAGAAAATGTTATTGTCAATGCTCAATGTGATCATCCACTCTGCTTATATTGGTAATTTTTGTAATTCCAAGTTTTCACCGTAAGATAATCATGGCTCTGGTTGTAATTATTAGGAAGAATGGCTGAAATGTTTTCTCTCTGTTCAACAGAGTGAGAAGCCTGTGTCCATCTGTTTAAAAATGCTTTCTGCTCAGCACTGACCATTAAAATGGTAAGATGATTTCACAATAAACACATTTTTTGGTCGTTTGTATTTACTTTCGATGTATGCATTTTGCTTCTAGATAATTTATAAATACACCAATGGAACCCCAGTCATGCATGTTGCTTAATGTGACATTTCCAAATACAGAATAGACAATGGTTGTGAAAGCAATTTGTAGAAACTTGCTGCAAGTAAGCTATAGAACTAGTCCATGATAAGTGAAATAACCTGTTTTTTTTTCTATTATATCCATATCTTTCCTTCAATTGTTTTGTTTGTTGTAATCTTTTTGCTAATGTGCTTTCTGAATTTAGTTTTATTCATATCAATGTTTACATTTTTCTCCAGAGATACATTAAGACACATTTACAAGTTATCACTGTTCAAAAAGAATACGTGTTGTAATTATTAAGACATGGACCAGACAATAGGCTAAATAGATGTTTGGAGTTCACTAGCAGTTTGCAGTATTCATTCAGTTTCGCTACGGTATGTATTGGTTGCTAGATTTATCATATCCTTTTGTATTCATTAGGTGTGACAACTGTTATGTCCAGTGTGAAAGAATTTCTTCATAGAACTGGATTAAAACTCTGCAGAAGATGGACAAGTCTCTGCACATCTTTACCTCTGAAAACAGAGACAATGTAGATATTGAAGAACAGGAGGGAATTAATCAAGAAGAAACTGTTGTAGAATCACCTACATCATCTTCACGTTATTCAGATTTACATGGAGATGCTGCTGAAAATACAGAGAGAAATTGGGAATATTTCTCCTGTCAGCACTGTGAGAGACTTTTTACCAACAGAAAAGACTTGGAGCAACATATGCACCCCCACACTTTGGTTAAAAATGAGCTCGGCACATACAGGTCTAATATGAGTAGTATATCCTCTGGTTCAAATTTAGGTCAGCTGCAGCATGAAAATATGAAGCTTTTTGACTCAGAAGGTTCAATCACACACTTTCACACTTCATCTCCCACAAGCTCAGACGCCTCAGTTTCATCAGCTGCAGACAATGTTGCCCAACCTGACAAAGCCCTGGTTTTACATGGAGATCTTGTTTGCAAGCACTGTGAAAAGCGATTCACTATTCCCACCAGCAAGGAACAACATGACTGCAAGATCCAGACAGTGGTAGAAAAAAATGAGCTGCCACAACTGAAAAAAAGTCCTCAGTGGATCATGGTTGCAACATCTCAACAGGAACACAAGGTTGGTGACAACATAACACCTGTTTTAGAGAAAGAAAATGAGCAAAGAGAACGATACATGCTCGACGTTTCCAGCAATATTTCAGAAAATCTTAGCTTTTATATTGATGGAAAAATTGTGTCAACAAGTAAAGTAAGTGGCTGTGAAGCAGCTGATGTTCATTCTGGGTCTTCAACTTTAGTTGGACTAGATTCTCTTATTCTAGACCCTCTCCATGTGAGTCAGGTTTTAAATACAGATTCGGTCGTAGGGAAAGACATACCTGGTCAAGCTGTGGCCAAGAGAAGAACTGCAACGCCACCTCTTTTACCACAAATCAAAACCGAACTGGAGTCCGAAGGGGTTGTGTCTTCATCCTCATCATCGCTTGTGTCTTCTTTGATAGACAATCTACTCCCTCAGAATACCAAGTCTACACTTATCCAGAAGAGTAGAACCACAGTTTATCTATCACCTAAGCTTAAACAGCTTTTGGAGAAACAGGATGGCCTTAAACCCACACTTGCTGTCATTACTGATGGCCAAAAGCCTTGTCCACCTGTCTCTCTGTCTGTATTTCCTGGAACAGGGAGGTTTAAAAGAAGGACTGGAACTCCACAGAGCTCTCTACAGCAAAACCCTTCATCTAATGAGAAAAAAGCTCTGCCAGATAATGCAGATGAGGATGCTGTAAATGTAGGGCAGGTTGAGAGCCAATGTAGCTCTCCCATTCCCCAAACAGCCAATGAGAGGGACGATGGATCACAATTTGGTGAAAAGTCTACGATGAGTCACGTAACAGACAAATGGCCTCCTATAACTGGCGGTAACTCCTGTAACCAACAACCTCTAGATCTCTCCAATACAGTCAAAAGAAGTGAAGGTGAAGCCTTAGCAGGGGCTGTGTTGGATCTAAGTTTGCAAAAAAAGAGCCTAGATGAAATTGAGATGACTTCAAATGTAGTATCACAGGCAGAAGAAAAGTCAAATACTTGCATTGTGGAGAAAGCTGTAATGAATATTGGAAGCCAGAATGTCAACCTAGGGAATCCCGAGGCCTCACTTGTGACAGACTTCGCAATAGTTACAAGTTCAGATATGGCTGACCCTGTTGCAGCTGGTCTTGTATATGGGTTGGCACTTCCCTCGAGTTCTTTATCCCCAGCACCTGCATCCCTTACCCCCGTAGCCCTGCAGCCCGGTTCACCATGCACAATAGCATTTGCTTCTCCAGCCTCACACACTTTAGTCCCTACAGCTCCTTCATTAATTACAGTTTTGGCACCACCACCACCACCTATTTCCAACCCCTCAAGCCAACCAATCCAAGTATTAGCTCCAAATATATCTCAAGAGCCCTTGGTAATTTGCACAGACAATGCATTAAATTCCTCAGAGTGTGATTTAGCTGCTGCATTTACCAACACAAGTTCTGCAAACCTTGTCACTCTCTCACAGCCCATAGACCCAAATCTAAATCTACCTGGTCATGTGTTTTTTACTGATCAAATTGCTCTCAACCCCCCTATGGTTGAATCCACACATGTGTCAGAGGTCCCATTCACACCCACCGTAACTTTAAATGATCCCCTTATCAACTCTTACAACATAACAAGCAATACAGTGTTAATAGAGTGCACAATAGCTCTTGAACCCCGTGGGAGTGTTGTCCCTGCTGCCATAACATTACAAGAAAACACTGAGGCACCAGCGGGTTCACAGATGGTAATTAATCATATCGAGCAGCAACAGATAGTATCCGTACCCACCTCTACAACTGTGGACCCGACTATTCTCATGTCATCCATTGCAGAACCAGTGACTATGTCAGCTCTGACTTCAGTAGTATCAGACTGCCCCACTGTGAGTGAGGCAGATCCTGACCTTGACCAAGCTGTTAAATCAGAGCGACCAAAAGAAAAAGAAGAGGAAGATGTGAGTTGTGTCTCCAGAGCTGAAATCTCAGTCAAAGACTCAACTCCCTTAAAAAAAAATGAAGCTGAAGAAGAAGCCCCAAATAGGTCACCTCGTGATGTAGAACAGCAGTCATTCACAAAGAATTTTGTTTGTAATGTTTGTGATAAGCTTTTCCATTCAATGAAAGAACTTGGTCATCATGTAAGTGACCATGCTGATGAATGGCCCTTCAAATGCGAGTTCTGTGTTCTGCTCTTTGACAAGCCTTCTGCTTTGCTAGACCACAGATCAAACCTTCATGGTGTTGATAAGACTTATGTTTGTAGTGTATGTTCAAAAGACTTTGTTTACCTTTGCAATCTGAAACAGCATCAGGAAGAATTACATCCTGGTCAGCACTGTACTTGCACAGAAGAAGAAAAGGGAAAACTAAGACCTCAGAATTACAACAACTCAAAAAGAGTTGACAGAGACTCTTCAGTGCCTGATGTACCAGAGGAATCCAAGAAACTGGTGAAAAAAGAAGTTGGTAAAGTAGATGTGGCTGCTGATGAATTGTTTACGACAATAAAAGTCCTGGCATCAGATGGAGGCAAACTCAAAGGACCTGATGTCCGTCTTGGCATTAATCAGCATTATCCCAGCTTTAAGCCTCCGCCGTTCCCTTACCATAACAGATCCCCAACTGGGGCTTTGGCTTCGGCCACAAATTTTACCACCCATAACATCCCACAAACCTTCACCACAGCTATTCGGTGCACCAAGTGTGGAAAGAGCTTTGACAACATGCCAGAACTACACAAGCACATCCTGGTTTGTGCAAATGCCAGTGATAAAAGAAGATACACACCCAAAAAGAATCCAATACCTTTGCGCCATTTTGCCAAAAGTCAAAATGGAGTACTCTCGACAACCAATTCAACTAATGAATCAAATGCTTCAAACCGATCCAGCCACTCTAACAGGTCCAAACCCACTGAAGATTCACCAGTAAAAGTTAAGTTCAAAATGCTGAACAAGAGGAAGAAGAGGTTGGCCCAAAGAGTCCTGCCTCAAAGAAACAAGTCAATCTGTTCATCATATAAAGCACCACCTTCACAAGTGGATGCCAAGAAAGAGATTTTTGTATGCCCCCACTGTAGCAGGGAATTCACAATGCGTCGCAGCAGAACGAAACACATGGCTGTGTGTCCCAAAAAACCTAAAGAGGTAAAGAAAAGGAAAGACGCTGGAATTTCTGTAACTAAGGAAAATTATGGCCACTTACACAGAACCATTTCTCATGTTGAGGAGACCCAACAAGCTTCACCTCACCATAGAACTCGACTCCAAACTTCTGGACCTGCTAAAAGGTCTGCTGTCCTACCAGTGCAAACAGTCTTTTCAAACAAGAGAAGTAAAATTATCATAAAAGAGACTAAGCAGCAAAAAAATGAGGCCGCTACCCTGAATGACCCACCAATTGTTCGCACTTTCAATCCCTCTATGCGCCAGTATACTAGAGTACAGCACAATGTCAAAGGGATCCCCATTGAAATTACCATAGTGAAACCACGACCCAAGGAACCACCGAAAGTAGAGCTTTCCCCTTCTTCTTGCGAAGAAGAAGCAACTGGAGCTGTAACCTGTAGTTCTGAGCAGAGCACTACAGCCTGAAGACTGGAGAGCGAACTGCCACAGGATCATCAGGTACTTTTAATACAGCTGAGCTGAGTTCAAAAATTAGGGAAATATATCAATGAAGTATCAGCAGTTATTGTCAAATCTAGGAGATGAATAGATAGACCTTTTATTTATTTGTCACAAGTAAAATAAATTTTTCTTTGACTGGCTCTGAATGTGCTGGTAAAAAATTTTTCAAGTAATGATCAGCACAATGTTGTGAGTAACACAAGATATACCATGATGACTGACAAAGGAATGTTTTAGGTTAGGGCTTAAGTCGGATTTTCTTGAAATATTTCTCTGTTCCAGGTAGTGTTGGCAGTAGGAATAAAAAAATAAATTAAAAAAAAATGCAATTTTTTTGGGCCAGTGAATTTTTGTCACAGAAACCTGATGGTAGCAATCGGTGAAGGAATGCCGCAACAGGTGTGTGAAGTCCTGTGTAATGGTTGTGGCTTTCCTGGTGGCGACCTGAGTGCAAAGCTCTATGAAGGGAGTCTGGTGGATCCAATTATTTTGCCAGCCTGTTAAATGTATGGTAGAGTATTATATTTTGTTTTGTGGTAAGTGAATTGTACTAGAATTCCACTGAAGGTGAGTAAAGTGTCTTTACTGACATTGAAGTCCCTGAGCTTCCTCAGCAATTGGAGATGCTGCTGAACTTTCTTATAGTCAGTGTGTATAGTGAAGGTTAGGGATTACTATCTCAGTATTTAAATGACTTCACCTGTTTGACCAGACGACTATTGATGCCAAGGGCCTGAAAAGTGGGAGACTGCTGTGAGCCCACTATTTCTCTGCTTCCACAGCACAGCTCCTTAGTTTGACTGATGTTGACCACAAGGGAATTTCATAGAAAGTGCTGACCAGTTTCTTGACTGCTTAAGTGCTTAGGTATCAGGTACCATGGGCCAACAAGGCCATATCACCTGCATACTTAAAAACGGTCATTCCTTCACTGCTGCAGGAGGTCATTGTTGTAAGCAGAGAAAATAATGAGAGATAAAACACAACCTTGGGAGTAGCCAGTTTTTAAAAAGTTTGCTCTATTTAAAACCATTTGTCAGACTTGTTGTGGCATTACCTACAGAGAATAGAATTTCTCTGAATATATAAAAATAGTGCTGGATGAAACTGAAGCTCCATAAACTGGTGCATTCAAATGTTTGTGTTGACACTGTTAAAATCTGAGAAGTCCATAAAAAAAACCTGGTTTAGGATGTGTTGAGTACAGCATCTTGTCCACGGTGTCTTAGATTCAGACATGCATCATTCATGCCAGCCTATGCCACCTTGCTGGAGCGGTGAATGCACGCAACTCTCTGCATGCATTTAGATAATACAGATGTTAGGGTTAATTCATCACTTGTTCATATAGGTAAATTAGTTATTCAAAAAAATATGAAGACTATCACTGACAATAATGTTGATAAACAGATGGCGTATATCAGACTCATCCATACTCATCTGAATGTTTTGTGCCTTCTCAATTTCAGGACTCTGCTGTACAGGGTGCCTTTGGTGATACAAAAGCTGCAGAACTGCTCATCACACTGTAAATCCCACTTCATCAGATGCATTAATACTGTACAATTGTTGACTTATTGAGAATTGATATAGATGATGGATGATCAAGGATATTGCAGTGAGTGGATGTGTTTAACCGAGTATTCATATGCTTTTTCATTTTTTGGGGAGTTTTTCATTTTGTAGATTTTTATTTGATGTGCAAAATTGCACTCTGAAGTTAATCTGCCAGCTATATGTTGAAAATTGGAAAGGAGTTGACCGAAAGTGAACTGGAAGGCTGCTCACATTTTCTACTTGGTACCTGCTTAGAGAAGATGGTGCCAAACATTGTCAGCATGCATTTGCACTTTTTTCTTATTGGTTACGTGTGGCCTTTGGTTTAAATTACTCACTGCATGCTATGAGTTTGTCCTATATCACCATCAATCGTAGATAAATTAGTTGAATACAATTAGGCCTTAAACACTGAAAACCTTTTAGTTTTTTTATTTCTATGTTTGATTAATAGTAACCGAACCAGGAAAAAATGTGAGTGAATGTCATGAACACATTTTTCAAAAGAATCCAGACACCTGTATTGTAATGGCATAAGTTGCAGGATAGATTTCAGAATCGATGCTAAGGATATGAGTACTGGTGATATATATATATATATATATATATATATATATATATACTTTATTTTTTTCATTCTGGTAAGTGTCTGTATTGCTACGAATGTAACATTTGGTTGAATTAATGTTGATACCATTGCAAACTGCTATCAGGTTGTATCAATGGTTTAAGAAAAATGATCTGAATGTGCAATCATATGCGTAAGACAGGACTTAGTGGGGCATAACAGTAATGAAGAATAAAAGTGTGTATCTGTGTTTTCCAAATGTAGAATTGGTTTGGAGGCAGATCCATACATTTATTTGAATGGAAAATATTTGAAGGAAAAAAAAATGATAGTATAAACTCTCTCAATAAAGTCTCACATTGAAAAAAATGCAGTTTGATTTGAAACAATGCAATCCCAAACAAATGACTGATATTTGGATTTAGATGCATCAGTGTCATTTCAAAAAGAGGCTGCATTTCAGATTTATGGAGCCAAGTACAGTGTAGTACTTCTGTTAAAATCCTGAAACCTTTCTACTATTGCAGCTGATTTTATTTTGCACCTTACACAATGTGTCTGTCAAAAATCGGGTTTTGTGTCATCTTTTTGTTCCATTCAATGGCTACTTTCATTTATATACGTATAGTTACTTCACTGTCATCTCTAGAGTTTAAGCACTTCGCCTATTGATTAAATTCTTGCAGATGTCAAGTTAATTGTGTTACGTGTAGTTTATTCATGTAAAATACAAAAAATAGAAATGTAGAAGCAACCACATTTCAGACTGTATGTAACAGTTCCCAAAAAAAGAGTGTAATGAATCATTATTAGTTGGCTTTTCATAAAGCACGAGTTTCAATATTCAAAAATGTATACAGGGTAGTTATTTAATTCTGATTCAAATGAATTACTTTAAGTTTTGTGAACTAAAATGTTACTTGACAATGGTCTATATGTGGAAAAGTAATGGTATTTTTGTTATGTTGTACATTTTTGCCTTTTCAGTCCTTTGTGGTTATATTTCCCTCATTCACACAGACTGGAGTGTGTTGGATGTACAGGTTGAATCTGGATGCTTATTTTACTGTGAAAACCGCTTCTATCAATTTAGAGTAAATCAAGTCATGTATATTTATTGATAATTTAAAATGACATTATGAATCTTTGAATGGTTCCTATGTTTGATTTGCACTTAATTTTCTTTAAGCGAGTGGTCAAAATAAATGGAGAATGTCAAAATTGCATGTTTGTGTCAGTTTTTTGAGAGGAATTTGATTAACTGAAGATAGATTTTAAACAAGCAAATTGATCAAATCTGAATCATACATTTGATCACTTATGATGTTGCATGTGGTGACAAGGATTAAATGTCCAGATGGGGGCATGCTTTCCTCACTCCAACCTCCACAGCAGTGGATAGAGGGGATTTTGTAATACCACTGCAGCTCATGCATGCACTTCTACATTCTCTTTGAAAAATGCACTTACTGTAAACATGTTTTTGTGCTATTTATAAGGCATTCTCCCCCGTCACCAGTGTTTTCACATTTAGAATGTGGCTGACAAACTGTCTCTGCATGCGAACCAAGGAGGGCCACCATTACAAAGGACCAAAATGTATACATATAAACAAAAGATATAAATCAAATGAAAAAGGGGGTACTACCCAAAAGATTTAATAGTTGTCTTCAAAATCATTGTTCAAATCAGACCCTGGATTTTAGTGCCCAAGGCAGCACTGTGGCTATCATATATGTTGCTATACAGGAGTGTGATGTTTTTCTTAAACAAAAGTGTAACAAAGTCACTGGCAAATATCAAATGCCTTCTAAAAAATGTTTGGGGACAAAAGTCAGCCTCAAAGAGATCTGGTGGTTAAAAATTGAACCAAGCACCTTTATTCTGCATTATTTGGGCATTTTAAATCTAGATTTTGGAAAATCTGTCCTTGATCCCAAAATTCAGGTGTAGAATTTCACAATCGTAGATAATGAATGACAGATTAAGGTTTTTTTTTGTTTTGTTTTCAAAATATATTTTTAGAATAGCATATGGATTACAAATCAGGGTGTGGCGATAATGCTGAAGGGATGAAGTACATTTACATGACACTGGACCTTGAAAAGTCAACTTGAGACTAATAAGTAGACTAATTACATCCCCAATATGGGCTCCATGAATTAGAGTTTCCAACAGGAGTAAATGGCACCTAATTTCTAGAATCTTGAGAGGACATTGAGTTGTCTCTGATCAAAAGCTACCACAGCCATGTTGGGATCAGGAGATGGCAGAAGTTTGGTGATGGATCAAATGGCCAATATGTAAATTGTACAGAAAAAAAAGTTTTGTTTAACATTGATGTGACCTTCAATTATATAAATCAATTGTTTCTAGAAAATTAATTTGTAGTCTTTAGGTGACTAAATATTAGCCACAGTCATCTAACGGCAGATCTAAGAAATACTACAGCTAGGACTGCAAGTACAAAGGCAATGGATTAAGATGTCATGAAACAGAGACCACAGGGATTGAAATTGTTGTACCTCAACATCAGGTGGCATTTAGAAAATATCTCATTGGGTGTATAGGCAGTTTAGTTGTTTTGCACACTGATGGCATCAGAATGGAGTGAATAGGCAGGATGCAGCAACATATGACTCCGCATTGATTTTTCTTTTTTTTTTCCTCCGCACTTAACAATCAGTAAGTAGTAGTAAGAGTAGTTTAGCATGGGGTGAAGCTCTGTCTCTCATTGGTTTCAGCAGATTCTGTCATCGCTGGGAATGAAAAGCCAGTCAAACTGGTAAAAGACGCCGCACAAAAAGGCTAGACAAAGTCAGCCCAAATTGAAGTGGGATGCCTGATTAGGGAGGAAGGAATATGGTGGTGGAAGATTTAGGATAATGTAGTGAAAGTAAGGTGTTCCCATTTAGTCCAGAACAGTCAGAATTTTGAGAGGTAGACGGACAGAAGTCCAAATGAGAAATAATAATGTGCAAATGGAAGACTGAGCACCATAAACTACATCAACTGTTAGTCAAATAAAATGACCCAGCAGATTTCCGAGTTCATGGCATTAAGACTGAAACCATGATGAAACAGTTGAGCAAAATAGATTATGGAACACAGTACAAGTTCTGTTAGGCTATAGAGAAGCTTCTCGGTGAATACATTTGTATTTAGTTTTATAAGGCCTTGAAGATGACTTTTAAAACTACTGAAGGACTTTTATTGGTGGAATGCAACTTTATGACTAACAACCCAACCTAATATGACCTCCTCTGTAGATATTAGATATATGGAAAAGCTGCAAACAGTCAATGGATTTTTTTTTTTTTCTTCACTGAGAGGAATTTGAGAGGCTCTGCAAAATACGTCTATTAAGCCAGTCAGGTGCAAAGAACTATCTTCACAGAACCTGAAAGCCCACCACAGACCTGTCAGGATCATGTTTTATCTTATTATTTGGGACTCGGTTGTAATGACATTGGCTCTAGGTTCTGTCAAACATTTGCTGCAATGTAAATAAAATTTAAAGAACCCAAAGTCAAACAACCTCAAACAAACAAAACAAAACAAAACAACACAAAACAACACTAAACAAATCAAAACAAAACAAGACAAAACAGAGAACTATAATCCATGAATATCATTATGGCTGCTTAGAACAAGTCACATGGCAAAGATCAGAACTTGTATTTATATGACACCCAATGAGAAGTGTCAGTTGCTATGCTGATGATCAGAAACTATTTTTTTTCAGAATTTTCATCCATATTCTTATCTAAGATTTTTATTTTTTTATTTTATTCTATTTTTCATGCATAGCTTGCAAAGCAAGAATATCTGCAATTCCATTTGAACATTTCGCGGGTCAATTACAGGAAGATTTGCGTATAAAAAAGAAGTGCACAGTCAAAATTTGGAGTTGTTGACAAACCGTGAGGATGTGATCAAAGAATTTGCAGCCTTCACAATGCGGAATTAACATTTTTAGAATGCAGACCAAAGGCAATTGAACAAAATCAAAAAAAACATTCAAATACTGCTTCCGCGCTTTTGAAAAAAGATGAACTAAATCCATAAATATGTCACATTACCACAAAATCATGCAGTTTCATTGCACCTCAACCATGTCTGCATTCTAGTTATCCTTAGTTGCTCTGTTGAATGTGAGGATTTGAAAATGGAAAGTGAAAATAGTACTGAAGTATTTTACAAATCGAACAATAATCATGAACATATCGCCCAAGTATCAGGTTGAAAATGTTATCTCTTAAAATGTCAAGAGTATCTGTAGTCTAGACCACATAGAAAAAAGCATCCCGGATTCTTGTTTGTCTTCTGTCGTTCAGTAGATATCATATCAAACAGAATTTTAAATGTCAGTTACACTGAATCAGAAAGAGAGAACAGGGTGGACAAAATATCCAGACATCAGAGCAAGGTCACCAAAAATATATGAGCTTCCACCTGTCCAGTAGATTCCTTATTGATTTGGCTACTCTTTCTGAAAACAGCAACATAGGCATTGCTGATATTTGATGACCAGGTCTTACTCTTTACCTTCTTCTTTTACAAAGTTTCACAGTGAACCGCATCCATGGAGTTGGATTACAATAGACTTCAAGTTCTATTCTTTCTTGACTGAAGCCACTGCTACCACGACTACTAATGCTAATAATGGTAATGGGAGCATTGTGGAGGTGGCTAAATTGGTATCACTATATTTATTTGTTCCTTATCGGTGATGTATATGTTTGTATCCACCATTTATAATGATAATATACCACAAATTTCAGGCAAATAGATGCGTAACTACCATCTGATACTAGTGGCACAGTGAAGAATAGATGAATATATCCCTGAAGAATATGATCTGGACTTGGTCTGCAGTAATGGTGCCCTGAAATAAATTCCATTATGAGGTAGAGCCATGCAAAAAGAAAAAGGTTTTTTTTTTTTTTTTTAATATAGGTGATTTAAATTGATAAATGAGCCTAGATCCTTACCGAATCATCACTGGACTTTATGATGGAAAGTCAGATACATTATCAGAGAGATGATGGAAAAAAAACTAAACAACTTTCCTTCAAAGGGGAGAAATCTTTGATGAAATATGAAATCCCTCAAGTTATTTTCATCAACTTTTCCAGTCCATCATAATGAAAGTGAAACCAAATGTACTAGTCTAAGACAAATTGGCTTTTGTTACTGGGGATGTGACTTGTCTGTAGTTTTGTCTGTACAAGTGAAAAGTTTGATTCGTTTCATCCTTTTTTATGCACCCTCTTCATGTTTCTGTATGGCTGAGCGCTTTGGACAGCTGTCTCTTGAAATATTCTTAATCCTGATACAAATGATCATGTAAAATAAAAGTAAAATATAAACTACATTCAAATATTTGAGCATGACCCACAGATCGCCGAATGCAGCTTCTTTCATGTGACAACTGCTTGTGTAAGACCCAGTTCAAAAGGAAACACAAACTTGCACGCAGGATTCTTGAGGTAGAAAACATTCTCCTAGCAGCGCTGAGTGAAAGCAATAATACCAACAGGCTATGGGGATAAAGCACTTTGCACATCTCTCTTCTTTCTTTTATGTATGCTGTTCATGTGGGAACAAAACAGACATGTTAATGAGGACATTAATAAAGGATGGAGATCCATTATTAATGATGCACCAGCCCCCTTTAGTTTGAAAATTACTTTTCTGTCCACAGACGGCTTTTCTGTACAGAATCCCTATTTTGTATTTTTAACGTACTTGCCAATATGCCATTTTTTCCAGAGTTTTTTTTTCCAGAATAAGTGAAGTGCTTGGAATAAACATGCTCATGTGTTCATTACAGATAAAGATAAGCTGCATCCGTCTTCCCTTTGACAGCATTCAAAGCATAATTTTGAAGTGGAGAAAAAGAAAATGAGAAAGAAAGATCTTTGCCGACAGAAAAGTTGCTCTGGAGCCACATAACATCACAGGGCTTCAAGAGTCCTATATGTGGTAAATCCAACTGTACTGGTTAGCAATGTCACGATTACTTTTAATTCAGTTTCTGTTTTACTTGCAGGCTGTATGTGTACCTCTTTGTTTTTTTTAGGAATCAATTAAATTTTCAGCACCCTGGGATCTCATTTAATTAAGATACAGGAGAATAATTAAACCTCTGGCTACCTTGAGTTGAATACAACAGCTACTCAAATAATATTTGCCATATGTATTATACTACCTCAGACAGAGTGGCAGTGTTTATTTGTGGATGTGTTAAGATGTTTATATGTGTATCCTGCAGTCAAAGTACGGATAAAATAGGCAGAGGAAAACCACGTCAAGAAAGTACAAGCATCAGCAATATATATTGTTGGACCTGCCAACTCAAAGGCGCACGCGCGCGCACACGCACACGCACACGCACACGCACACGCACACCGTCATCTCTGTTCCCACTTTAGTCAGAGGAGAGATTTGGTCTTCTCTCTGCAGCAGCTTCTCCTTCGTTCACTATTTCTCTCCCTCCGTCTTGCTTTGTTCATGCTGTGTCTGCTTTGCTCTCTGTCTGAAGCAGTGCCACACTGAAGCACTAATGAGCGAGCTCAGAGCAACTGAGCACAGATCTCCCGTCAGTTCAGCAGCAGCAACAGCTCTGGCAGCATTTGAGAACAACGAGACCCAGCACTGATCTGCAGTCAGCAGTTTGGCTGCAGTAAAAGCAGACGACAGCCCTGGGAAAGGCGTGGAAGAGGTTGTGAGGTGCTTTCAAGGCAAATTAGAACCCAGTGAGAGAGTGAGAAGGGTGGGTAGCCTCAGTGCAACCACTGACCCCTCTCCAGACTCTGGTACTGACTCTCAGTGCACTTTTTTTTCCTTCTTGAAGACGAAGACACGTTTTTCCGACCAGAGGACCTCAGCAATGGAGGAGATGCTCACCTGCAGCCGGAGCCCTTTCTCCCAGGTGTTTGGGCGCCAGGGTCAGCTTATGCAAGCTAGTGAGTGTTTACATCTATTTGAAATCTGCAAATTGCTATGTCAGAGTTGCATTTAAACCTGTTTGATAATGACACATTTAACTAGATTGCATGCATTTTTTTTTATTTGATGCTGAACTGCGTCTACTTTCCATCTCATGCTGGCTTGAAAGTAGACCACAGGGAAAAAATGATTTGAAATTTCCTTCCAAGAATTCTGGAATGCAAAATGAATCACTGTAGACTCTTGCATTTGCTAATTTCACCAAAAATATGTTTAGTTTTGTTGTGTTTTCCTTGTTAAAGCAGCTTACAGAGCAGTCCACAAGCTATCATCAAGCTTTTATTATTACTTTCTAACTATTTCACACTCATAACTCAACCATCTCTTCACTGAGAGATGATGACATACATGCATGACATACATGTATGTATTTCTTCTATACTTTGTCTTTCCGGCATATTCTAATGTTTTATATGTCTAAACAAATATTACATAAGTAAGAGTCAAGCAGTAAGGGAAAGATCAGTATTGGAGTAATGAAAGGAGACATTGACATGATAATGTTGACAGACTATGACACCCCTGGAATTCACACAATGTCAGACGTGAATAATTTTGCACTATGTCTGGTGTGTGTGTGTGTGTGTGTGTGTGCGTGCGTGCGCGTGTGTGTTGATGTATAAGAAGGAGAGCCAAGATTGTTTTCATCTTAAAAGGAGGGAGATTGAAGGCTCTCTCAATATACAGTTCAAACAGGTCAACTGGAAAGCCTGAAAGCTAAATCATTACCTAAAGACAGCTGCAAAATCAATATCTAAGAGAGCCACTCTTTAAGTTCATGTACAAAAAGTATAATATATATACATACGATGAAGAGCTACTTCTTTCCTCTTATTTTAGTCCTCTAAGAAGCTACAGCAAGAGTGCAGTTTCTGTACATTTTGCATAGCTACAGTCCTGCTACAACCCTGTGCATCTCCTCCCCAAGCTTTAAAATGAAATGATACATAAATTTAAAAAAATCAATAATGTTTGATTTAAGTTGTGTTTTTGTGTTTCTATAAGTATGCATATCAATATATATCTATATTAATTTGATAAAAACATATGACATTTTCTGAATTTCTCAATATATCTTTCACACATACCCATTCAAAACTAACATTAAAACAGATTCTCTGCTGAGTGGATCCAGACACCCACAGTCCCAATCTAAACTCCCCATATGGGGATGCAGAACTGTATTATTGTTGCTGACGTGTTTAAGTGCAATTGCATGCTTTAGCTGTGATGAGGGTCGAACCTCACGCATCATCTTCAGAAAAAAAATAAGAAAAAAGAGAAAACATCTGAAAGAGAATTTAACAGTAAAGTACAGTGATTTGGTGATTTTAAACAAGTTCTATGCTGATTATTTTATGGGATTCCCATGTTTTATCTTTCCACCTACAGGAAGGAAATAGTTCTGTTCTGTCTAGTTTTGTTCTCTTTAATTGCCCTGTGGGGAAAGACCTTAAATTTAGTTTTTTTTTCCATTAAGGCTGTAGCTTGTCTGGTAATATATTTCCAGTCATCCATAAATAGAGGTTTTCATGCCTGCTGATGTTTTTATATAGGAGGGCAATGATTTTTTCCCCCATGTCATTCCTTCAACAATAGAAATTATACACTAGTTTTCTTTCACTTATATTGTACAACAAGGAGGGCAATGATTTTTTCCCCCCTATTATTCCTTCAACAATAAAAATGATACTTTAATTTTCTTTCACTTGTATTATACAACAAGGAGCTGAGTGACTAGTTTTCCTTAACCATCAGCTGGTCCAGTTTAATTTGCTTGACCTTGAGATAAGCGTTTGTTTATTTGGGCAACTAGAGAGGCTGAAACTGGATAGGTTTTCTAATCCAAGTGATTGATATCATTACTTACTTTGCTGCTCATCCGTGGAGAACAGAAGTCTGTAAAACGCAGGGGAAATAAACAGACAAGACACAACTCCTTGACTATGGTGAAGCATTCAAGTGATTTGTTCATGAACTATCAGCCGAGTCATGCTGAATATTCAGGATTTTTTGAGTGTGGATGCTAAACATGTCCGAGAGCCATTATTCTGTCTCCCCCCGTGTTGTTTCTCTCCATCAAACTTAAATTCAAACTGTTGTGTTTATTTACAGTGACTCCCCTCCAATGCTTTCTTCCTCTTTTGATGATAGAGCTGGGTGCATTAAGCCAAAATGCCACTCTCTAGCTGTGAAAATGACATTATCATTGCATGTGTTATGATGAATTACAGTCAGTCTTGTGCTCCCCAAGTTATCTATGCTCTTTGAAGCTTGTGCTGCATGCCTGCAATTTTGGATGTGTTAGAGGGAAGCAGGGAGAAGGGAAGGGGAGAGGAGATTGAAGGCGAGAGGAGGTAGGGGCAAGAAAGTGAGCAAGCTGCAAATTGTGCGAATAAGAGATGGGGCGTATTTTTCTATTTTTAGCACAAACCTTACATACTGTTACACAGATAGAAGAGGACTAATCCAGAGTAGCGCTGGCAATATCAGAACAGTAATTATAAGGGGATTTTTGGGGGGGTTATCTTTGGCTGTCACCCATCATTGGATCACAAGTCCCTGAGCTACATGCAAAGGCCTGTCTGAGTTGCAGGAAAAAAAAATCCATTACATGAGTGTTGCACATGCACACAGTTGAATATTAACAGCCTTATGTTGGTAGCCTAGCAGAATAAACACATTACTTTTTTCATTTTCATTTCTGTAATTCATTCATTGTCTATGGATCACATTCACATGGCACTGCCAGGTGCATAATCCTACAATAATTCCCTGGCTCCCCACTAGTGGTGCGTTTTTTTTTTTTTTTTTTTTTGCATTCAGTCTTGTTGTGTTGTCACAATGCTCCCATTTTATTGAGAAAGCCGGATAACTCTTTGAAATAGAAAGTTCTTTCTATTGTTTGATATTTAGCGGTTCAGTCTTAACCCAATTGAAGTACAGCATTACTAATCATTTGTTGTTAAACATATCCCCCCATTTAATGTTCCTGGAAGGGGAATAAAAATGGTAGCAAATAATGTATAAGATAGCGCTGGCTTGAAGAAGATATGAATAAAGATAAGTGAGACTTCAAGGCTCAATAGCACAGCACAGAAAGAAATCCCTGAGGTGCTGACTCTGAAAACTTACCCTGGGTGTCCCTGCATTTCCACTAAAAGGAATTTTGTTAAAATCCAAATGCAAAAGTTTTACAAATTAATCAATTTATTCCTAGGAGAAACTGCTCTTGATAGAGTAATAAGCGCTTGGTTAACAGTTGTTCATCCTTGTAACGTTGTTGATATCAAGAATTTATTAAGGAAAAGACTCTTATATTTAGACTCCATTTGGATTCTCATGACATATTAATCCAGAAGATGCATGAACCCAATGTTAATACAACATTATTGATCAAGAGATTGAATTAATGTATTTTTTTGCATTTATTAAGAACAAGAATCATGACACATTACTAAAGTGTTACTCCAGTCTACTGCTCTATGATTGTAGCATAGTAGTATAATAGTCTTCTTCTTCTTCTGCGGCAGTCCTCTATCTTCCGGTCGGCGATGGGGGCCAAGGCCTCACTCATATCTTTAGCAGGGTATCGGCTTTTAGACTGGATGCAGCGAGGAAGGTGCTCTATGAGTGCGGACCTGCGATTAAACAGGGTTGGACGGTTTGGGTTAGACAGACAGCTCTTTTTGATGCAGCCGGGGGTTCTCAACCCGACCAGATTCACAACATTCTATGGCTCAGTTCTCCAAGCTTGGCAGGTTTTAGCCTTCTGGAGGAAGGAGAATGACCCCCCGGACAGATGGCTGATGGAAGAGCCTCTACTCTTCAATGACTTCCTGGGGTCCCAGGACCTGCATTCCACAGGGCTGAGTCTCAGTCTCAGTAGGGCGGGCATTACAAAGCTGGGTCACCTCTAACGGCTACCTCCACATGCCTGGATTGCGCTTGGAGACTCTGGGCGCGCCGCCTCCATTCGGCTCGTCACCAGGAGAAGATATCTCTGATGCTGAACTTTTTGTTGGGCTAAGCCAAATTGGCCGTTTGGCTGACTCGGAAAACGAAGGCCTGCAATGAAGGGGATGAGAGTCCAGTGTCCGTTTTGAAAGTACTGATTAAGACTCGCCGAAAGCTGGAATTCAATTTCTTTTCGTTCACCGGCAACTTGAGGGAATTCATTTCTACCTGAGCGATAGGGGGCATTTTGTGTTCTGTAAACAGCCATGACGAGTTAATTTTCCCATTCTAAGTTGATCGCCTGCCTCTGAGAAGTATTGATGTTGTTATGTGTTCTCTCTGAACGTATGCCTGTCAAACCCCAACCTTTCACTAAACTCTCTTCTTCTTCTTCTTCTCCTTTCAGCTTTTGCCTTCAGGGGCCGCCACAGCGAATCAACCTTCTCCAACTAACCCTATTCTCTTTATCCTCCTCTCCCACAACAACTAACTTTCTAACCTCCCTCACTACATCCATAAATCTACTCTTCGGTCTTCCTCTAGACCTCCTGCCTGGCATCTCCAATTCCAGCATCTGTCTACACTTATATTCACTATCCATCCTCTGTACATGACAAAACCATCTCAGTCTGGCTTCTCTGACCTTCTCTCCAAAACATCTAACATGTGCTGTCCCTCTGGTGGACTCATTCCTGATCCTATCCATCCTCGTCCGTCCCGAACCTCAACATCTTCATATCTTCAATCTCCAGCTCTGCCTCCTCTCTTTTCGTCATTGTCACTGTTTCTAGACCTTTACGGCATTGCTACACCTTTCCTTTCATTCTGGCTGATAGTCTTCTCCCGCATAGTACTCCTGACACTTTTCTCAACCAATTCCGACGTGCTTGAACCTGTTTCGCGATCTCTTTTCCACAATCTCCGTTGCTCTGGACTGTTTACCCTAAATACTTGAAATCCTCAAACTACTTGATCACCACTCCCTGTAGCCTCACCGTTCTGCCTGAGTACCTCTCACTCACCAACATATAATCTGTCTTGCTGCGACTAATCTTCACTCCTCTCCTTTCCAGTACATTCCTCCACCTCTCAAAATTTTCCTCAACCAGATCACAATGTCATCTGCAAACATCATGGCTCATGGAGATTCCTGTCTAATCTCATCATCCACCTTGAACGTCTCTGTTATACCTATAGCATACCTCACCACTGTCTCACAGCTAGTATATATGTCCTGCACCAGTCTAACACACTTCTCTGCCACTCCAGACTCCCTCATACAATACCAGCGTTTCTCTCTCGGCACCATGTCATATGCTTTTTCTAGGTCTACAAAAGCGCAATGCAGCTCCCTCTGACCTTCTCTGTACTTCTCTATCAGCATTCTCAAAGCAAATACTGCATCTGCAGTACTCTTTTTAGTCATGAACCCATACTGCTGCTCAAAGATGCGGACTTCTGCTCTCAGTCTAGTTTTCACTCCTCTTTCCCGAAACTAAATTGTATGGCTCATCAACTTTATCCCTCTACAGTTACCGCAATTCTGCATATCCCTTCCCTTATTCTTAAAAATGGGCACCATCACACTTCTCCATTCCTCAGACATCTTCTCACTCTCTAAGATCCTGTTGAATAATCTAGCCAGAA
>CAAKHD010010866.1:36751-49558 GCA_901007705.1 Fistularia tabacaria | reverse complement strand
TTCTGAAGTCCCTGCAGTAGAAATGTCGATTTGAGTGTGTAGAAACCCACAGACAATTGGTGTTCGCTCTCTACTTCCTTGCATGAATCCACATCATCATAGGTATAAATCTCAGCGCCTCCCGCTCTCAGTTTCCCATGGGAATCGGTTCGGACAAAGCAGAACCCATGATCTTGCTTTGCTTTTTTTTTTTTTTTTTTTTTTCTTTTCCCACCCCCGCAGCCTGAGTGAAGGCAATGATATGCCTAATGTGTTGAGGGCTTGGGGTTGGTGTAACACCTCATTAGCGTCACGCGTGACGGACGTATTGAGTGTCAGTAATGACGACCTCTATTCACACCCGCAGACGAGTATGTAGAGGCGGCGGAGATGTATAGAGAAGTGCTGCGTTCATCAGAGGAGCACAAAGGCAGACTGAAAACAGACTCATTACAGGTACAGCCCCTCATCCCACTCGGGCCTTTTTCATGAATTTGAAATTAGCATCGGAAGAGTTTTATCTCCAGATCAGCCTGACAAAAGGCACTCGAGATGCAGCAAATCTGATCACTCCCAGTGCTCTTAAGTTAAACGCACAGCAGCTGCACTCGATAGAAGGCTGTAAATTAATGTCCAACATTGGTATAAATGCAAAAATGGCGAATTGCCGTTGCCATTTTCTTATATTTAAACAGAGGTTACATGCAACTCATAACTTGATGGAGCTGCTGAGTGCGAAGCATCCCGGTATCCCTCCCACGCTGAGAGACGACCGGCTGAACGAGGAGGTAATTCGTCCCGGTCGAGACTCGTTCGACCCGCTGATGGAATTCATTCGATTAATCTCATGCTGCCTCCCCGGATGTGCCCGTTTGCCGATCCGCTATGGTTTTCCTCGCCGTCCCGTCCCGTCTGTCCGCAGGCCGAGCAGCTGCGGCAACACTACATGACCAAGTATGACTCGGAGGTGGCAGACGCCCGTCAAGCACTGCAGCCGGTGCTACAGAACATCAAGGAGCTGAAAACCAAAGTGAGAGTGCCTGAAATCTTTTATCGGTGATGATATTTTATTCATACATTTAACGGTAAACAACCCAATATTACACGTAATTGTAGTAACAGACCATACTGGAATGCTTGTCATGAATAGCGAATCGGAATTAAAAATGTTTTCCGCAGAAAAAGAAATTCCTCCAGTGCGAGGCGGTCCGAGCTGACCAAGATATAACGCGGCCATTGCAAAGTTAAAGGATATTCTTCAAACCTCTCATACTGCATAATTCATATTATTCAATTGATTTTCATATATCCTTTCAAGATTATTTATGAGAAAAGCCAAAACATCTCATCTTTATTTTATTCATTTAGTTTAAATCAAGTTCTAGATCTAGAAAAAGCATATGACTGGGTGCCGAGAGAGGAACTCTGGTACTGTGTGAGGAAGTCTGGAGTGGCAGAGAAGTATGTTAGACTGGTGCAGGACATGTATGCTCGCTGTGAGACAGTGGTGAGGTGTGCTGTAGGTGTAACAGAGAAGTTCAAGGTGGAGGTGGGACTTCATCACGGATCAGCTCTGAGCCCCTCATTGTTTGCAGTGGTGATGGACAGGCTGACAGATGAGGTTAGACAGGAATCCCCATGGACCATGATGTTTGCAGATGACATTGTGATCTGTAGTGAGAGCAGGGAACAGGTTGAGGAAAATCTTGAGAGGTGGAAGTATGCTCTGAAAAGGAGAGGAATGAAGGTCAGTCACAGCAGGACAGAATATACGTGTGCGAATGAGAGGCAGGTGAGGCTACAGGGAGTGGAGATCAAGAAGTTGGAGGATTTCAAGTACTTAGGATCAACAGTCCAGAACAACGGGAAAAGAGGTAAAGAAATGGGTTCAAGCAGTTTGGAATGGGTGGAGAAAAGTGTCAGGGGTTCTATGAGATAGAAGATGGTTTGGAGACAGTGTCATTGAAGATAAGACAGGAGGCAGAGCTGAAGGTGGCAGAGATGCAGATGTTGAGGTTCTCTTTGGGAGTGACCAGGATGGATAGGATCAGGAATGAGTCCACCAGAGGGACAGCACATGTTAGACGTTTTGGAGAGAATCTCAGAGAAGCCGGACTGAGATGGTTGGGTCATTGGTAGACGGATGTTGGAATTGGAGGTCTAGATGAAGACCAAAGAGAAGATGTATGGAGGTAGTGAGAGAGGATATGAAGGTAGTTGATGTGAGAGAGGAGGATCCAGAGAATAGGGTTAGATGGAGGAGGTAGATTCGCTGTGGCGACCCCTGAAGGGAAAAGCCCAAAGGAAAAGAAGAAGTTTAAATCAAGTTCTAGATGATTTAACACCGACCTTTATAAAGATTAACTCGGCATACTGTATTTTGGAAGGTCAAGTTGAACTCCCCTTGGTGGCTGGAGGTCATTCAGAGGTCGATCCACTACTCCTGCGACGACGATCTGGTGTCCCGCGTCAAGAACGAGCTGACCTGCAGCTACAAGCAGGAAGCCAACAAGCTCTCCATGGTCGACAAGTAAAGCGCCTATCCGACCGAGCCGGACGACCGCCGCGGGGCTCTGAGCGGAGACGGTCACTGAGCGGACGGTGTGACTCTGTGCAGGTTCAGGGACGGCTGCGGCCTGCAGTTCCTGCTCACCAGCCAAATGGAGGATTTGCTGAAATCCCAGAAGACCGTCCGCGACGCGGTGAAGAGCCTTGAAGGTCCGGCTTCGAAAAAAGTGATCGACGAGGCCACCGTCTGTCACCTGAGGCCAATGCGACTGCCGCTCAATAAGTGAGACATCAGCGCTTAACTGGATCACCCTCGGGTTTCGCGGCGGGAATTTTATATCGCACTTATTATGGCTTTTTCTTAAAAAAAGCCTTGTCGACGTTTAAGCTAAGCAGCCGATGTCGCTGTCCATCTATCACCAGAAATACATCATTATAACATTAAGCGTATTGTAAGAAAAGGCGTCCAAAAATCCCTATCTTAACACATATCAGGACTTTGACTGCCAGTCACCCAGAAACAATACAGACACAAAAAATTGGATCTGTAATTTAAATGTTTTTAATGTGGCCAAGTTCTTGTTTTTCTGTGAAAAACGTAACACATCTGCCATTATGTTTCAGTTGTGTTTTTTGCAAAGCAGACGAACTTTTCACCAATTACGAGTCCAAGCTGTTTTCGCACACGTAAGTAAAGGAGCGCTCTCCGCCGCGCCGCACCAACACTGAGCGAGAAGAGAAAAAGATTCACGATTAAACAGAACCTCCCCCACCACCACCACCGCCGGCAGGGTGAAAGGTCAGACGGCCATCTTTGAAGAGATGATCGAGGACGAGGAGGGACTGGTGGACGATCGCCTTCCGACCACCAGCCGGGGCCTGTGGGCCGCCAGTGAGATGGAGCGCACGCTGAAGGCCATCCTGTCCTTTGCCAAGGCCAAACGGATGGACCCCGAAGTGGTGGAGGAGGGCAACATATTCATGGAGCTGTTTGAGAACTGGAAGAAGGAATACAAGGTTGGTGCATTGAGTATGTGACTGACAGGCAGACCGAGGGAGTTCACCCCCCCCACCCCAACCCGTCCTCTTTTAATAATAATAAACCTCATTTGCGTTTGGGTTTGAATCCATATTAATGCATCAATTTCTAACCATGATAATTGCGCATTTTTTACGGAAATTATAATTTTTAATGAATAATTATAATTATTAATTACCATAATTTTCCACATCTTACTATAAGCCGCACCCGCTAAAAAAAAATAAAATAAATATGTACATGTATGGGCCACACTTGTCTATAAGTGTCCACGTTGTAACATGAGATATCTACAGAGAAAGATGTTACAGAGAATTCTTTTTTTTTACTTTTAATTAATCTCATATCGGTAACATCCGCAAATACATCCTGGAAATGCCTTTTTTTCTGGACAGCGCCTGTAACACTGCTGATGAAACAGATTAATAATAAATAACACAAGGAAGAGTCCATCCATCCATCCCTCCATTTTCTATCCCCGCTTTGTCTATCTTCGTCTTCCTCCTGCCCACTAAAACCGTTGTAGTCCATCGCCTCTAACTTGAAAGCTGCATCATATGCATTTCTTTGTGTATTTTCCATCATGAGGGTGTGTGACTGAAGCGCAACTTCACTTTGGTCCGATGTGACGAGGCTAAACGTTTTGGCGGCGCGAAGCTCGTTCGTCCAAATGAAAATCCATAAATTAGCCGCGTCGTTGTTTATGCTCAAAACGTGTGAAAAAAGTAGCGGAAATTACAGTAATCATAATGAATGAAATCTAATGAATAATTTACCAGCTCATTTAAGTTCCAAATCTCTGCAATGAGTGTCCTCGAAATGAAGGATGGGATCCAGGCGCGCCTCGCGTCGAGTATTTTGGGCATGTCCACCTGGCAAGGAGAGCCGGGGTCGACCCAGAACATAGAGCCCGCCTGCGCTGGAAACGGCATGGGTTCCCCCGGGAAGGGCTGAGCAGTCCGGCAGGCAATGCTCCCTCTAATTTTCCACGTGTCTGAGCAAACACGCAAACTCCATGAGCGTTCCCTTGGACCGCCGTGAGCGACATCAGACGTGTGCACTGTGGTCACGGCAGGGTCACATCTACTTACATGGCTTACTGAAAGAATCAAATGACATCAGTCATTTCCATGAAATGGTATTGCTGTTAATAAAGTGATTTCGTCGACTTACAGTGAAAAAGACAAAAATTATGTTCATGATCTGTGTTGTGTATACAGATATTTATTCTAACAATGGCTTAACATGAACCGCCAACCGAACTGAGCCAAATATAAACTCCAGTTTTTGAAAACACTCTTAATTCCATTCGCATTCAAATGATTTTTCCAGCTTCCGTTCCGCCCGCACTTTTCCCTCTGAAAACTCGCCGGTAACTTTGGCTTTGCAACGTGTTTTGCAGAGCGGACCTTTTTCTCACGAGAAAAAAGAAAAAATCTCACCCAATTCTACCGCTTGTTCTTCCGCTTGTACAAACGCCGACAGCCGTTCCATCTTAAAAGAACCGCATTTCTTTTTTTTTTTTACTTTGGCTTGGTGAGTGGACGTGTCACTGCCGCCATGATAAGGGGTTTGCGTATAATTTCTTATTCTGCGATGTTTTGTTTTGTTTTGTTGACCCACTCGGTACGGAGGCAGAATTAATGACCGAATAAATAGTTTATTTTTTAATTGCATAACAGAGATTGCGCTATAGGTTTTAAAAATGCAAACCCTCCACCACGCATGCCGTTTGTTAGTGTGCTATAAGTCCCCCTCGGTCTGCTGTGTAAATGTCAAGGGCTCGGGTGAAAAGCCGCAAGTGTCCCCGCTCAGGTGCTGCACGAGTACTGGATGGTCCTGCGGAATCACGTGTCGGCCATCGATGAGCTGGGAATGGCCACCGAGCGGCTCCGCATCCGCCTGCCCGACGAGCCCAAGCCCAAACTGCTGCACATAATAGAGCCACACGAGGTCGGTGACAGACGGCCACACGCCGCTATTAACGCGGCGCCGTTCACAAATGGCTGCAAAATATCTATCTAAAAGTTGCATAGAACACTCTGTCTTTGCTTTTCTTTGGCTGCATTCCTCACCTCTGCGCGCCGCAGGTGGAACAGAACAGAGTGAAGCTCCTGAATGACCAGGCGGTGGCCAAGTCTCAGCTGCAAAAGAAGCTGGGCCAGTTTTTGTACCTCACCAATCTGGAGAAGGTAAACATTTGTTGGCAGCGACAAAGCACACACTCTGTTCTCCGTTCGGGGTGGGGGGGGGGGCGACTGTGTCTCTGTCCGCCTGCTGAGATCAGACGCACAAGCAACGAACCTTTGTTCCAGTCCCAGGACAAGTCCACCGGAGGGCTGAACCCGGAACCGTGTCCCATCTGCGCTCGGCCGCTCGGCCAGGAGGTCAGTATCTTCATGCACGATCATCGGAAAACGGCCAAACATGTGAAATGATTTACAGCCAACATAAAAATTCTACACATATTTGCATTTGTTTATATCCAAAAAGGGCACCCTGTTTTGGGTGCTCATCTGTTTATTTGAAGAGTTTGAAAAAGGGATGGACGCTGGATCAGAAGTACTGACTGAATAACGGTTTGAAACAAAATAAAAGATGTAATGAAGATGATTTATTTTACACAGAGAACAGAATTCTTTTATCGCATGGCGTTTCGAACAAAAATGTTCCTCCTGCAATTAAAAAATGTGTTTTAACAAATTCATTTTTTTTCTTCAGCTTGTTTAGAGAACAGGCCCAAAGATAAGATACTCTCAACAATATGTACAGATATGGATGTTAATATTGATGATCAGAGAGTTTAAGTACACATTATATACACTGTACACAGGGGAGGAAGAATTAGACAAACAGAGCAAACACAGTAACTAATAACAGAGTACTAACTAACTAACAGAGTAACTATCTTACCTGTTCTCAAAACAAGTAGAAGACGATGTTGAAATTAGAAGGAAATTTTGTATCCAACAGGTGACGCAGCAAAAAAAAAGGGAAATGTGCTTCGTCTTGTGTTAGTTTCCTGTTAGCATCTCTTATGTTAACAGGTGTGTTACCTTGTTATGGCTCATCCATGAAAATATTGGTTTTAATATTTTTTTGTTTTTTTTGTCAGATTTCATTTAAATTAAAATGTAAAATGAACCTCAAGAGAATCAGATAAATAAATAAAAGGTTTTTATGTCACCTGACTGTTACTGAGGGGATTTAGAACACATCTCTGAAATAAATTATTTCTATTTATTTTTTCATTTTAATATCATTAACCACAGTAACACCGATGGTGCTATGGGTCAGTTTCGACCCCTATATGTTTCCTTTAAGAAAAAGGCTGAAAAGTCTCTTTTTTTCAGCAGTAGAACTTTAGTACAAACACAAAATGAAAAGCAGAACAAAAAAAAAAAAAAAATAATAATAATAATAATAATAATAATAATAAATATATATATATGTATGTATGTATGTGTGTGTGTGCATATATATATATATATATGTGTGTGTGTGTGTGTGTGTGTGTATATATATGTATATATGTGTGTGTGTGTGTATATATATGTGTATATATATGTATATATGTATGTGTGTGTGTGTGTATATATATGTGTATATATATGTATATATGTGTGTGTATATATACATATATGCGTATATATGTGAGTATATATATGTATATATATGTGTGTGTGTGTGTGTGTGTATATGTGTATATATATGTATATATGTGTGTGTGTGTGTATATACATTTTTGCCATCGGTTCTGTCGCTAAGCGGTTGATTCTTCAATCCCGGCAGTGGGCGGTGTTGACGTGCGGCCACTGCTTCTGTAACGGGTGCATCGCCATCATCGTGGATCAGTACAGCGTGGGATCCAGACGGCGGGCCATCAAATGTGCCATTTGCAGGCAGACCACCTCCCACACGGAGATCTCCTACGTGTTCACCACCCACACGTCCAGTCAGGACCAGGAGTTCCCAGTGAAGGTCGGTCCTCATTGAACACTGAGCGTCCTTTCACATCAGGACTCCTGTTTTTAGCATTGGATTGAGGAGCTCCTTTTACTGGATTCCACTGCAAGTCCTAAATCGATATTTTCCGAGTCAGCATTCCAGACCGAGGATCTTGATGAGTCCCACTGCTCAAGACAAACACGCATGATCGCAGTTTTATGTCGGGTTTCCAAAATCAGCTCCTGGCAGCGATGTTTTGTTGTCATGACTCAAATCGGTCAAGACAAAAAGCAGGATTTGAAACAGTGAAACTCTGAAAGTCGCCACGATGATTTCTGATTTCAAGGACTGAATGCAGGGTTAGAAGCAAGGAGAGTTGAGACCTTTGTGTTCAGTGGCAAAATAGAGAAGCATTATAAAGACATAGGGGAATTACCTATAAGGACAGTCCCTTTCAAGCAGGTTATCCACAAAATCACCAATAATCAGCATGTTTTAAATATAAAACAAATTTGCGGGGAAGGTAGTGATAATCATCACGACTTGTACTACATCATGAACAAACCAAGCGAATGATTGTGATTTGAGACTGACTGCAATGTTCATTGTCCGCCCCGATGTTCTTTTCCTCGCTTGTGTTTCGTTAGATGTTGTATCCTGGTGGATTATTAGTTTAAAAAAAAGAAAAAGTTTAATTGCACAAATAAAAGCCAACATTTAAAGGGAAAATCATTCGACGTATTGGATGCCGGAATGATATTTTTTGGGACTTGTCTTTGGCAGCGTTGGTTTGCCGCGGCTCTGGTTTGGATCGAGTCCGTAGCCCCGCGTTCTGCTCTCTTTGCGTTTCAGGGGAGCCACTCTACAAAAGTGGAGGCAGTCGTCAGAACCCTGATAAAGATTCAGGTGACCGACCCCGGGGCCAAGTGTCTGGTCTTCTCCACGGTAACAGTGAACCATCCCCACTCCATCAGCGACTGACTTGTCCCCGGGGACGTGGAGTCTGGATTTAAACGGGTTTGCTTTGTCTCCGGTGCGCAGTGGCAGAGCGTCCTGGACATCATCGCGAAGGCCCTGTTTGACAACAACATGGATTTCTCTCAGATCAACGGAATTCACAAATTCCAGGTATTGAATTCTTGCCACTAGTGCAGGATCGTCCCGGCATTCAGTACTTGCATGCTTCTCTACCTTGTGCAACGTAAACACCTCTTACATCATCAGGCAGGCTGAACCCCCCCCCCGTATTTTTACCTTATCTCAATATATAAAATATCTTTGGATTAAAAGAACACACTAAACCTATATAATGAAATAATTTTAAAAAATAATCACCGACATCTAATAATCCCCCCTTTTTGCCCCAAAGAATGTCTTCAAAATCAGATTTTTTTTTTTTTTATTTGTTTTTTTTTTTAACTTTAATTTGTTTTTGTTTTGAATATAATTCAGTGTTTAATGTAATTTATCTTAACCGCTCGATTAATCGATTCGCATTGGTCAGTCGGTGTCGAGAGAAGACCAGATGGTGTTTCGGCTCCAGTGTCGGATGTTTTGATACAGTTGATAGAAACTCGACGGGGACGAAATCCGTCTCTTTGCTGTTCCAGGAGAACCTGAGCACCTTCAGATACCAGGATAAGACCAACATCCTTCTCCTCCCCCTGCACACGGGCTCCAACGGGCTGAACATCATCGAAGCGACCCACGTGCTGCTGGTGGAGCCGATCCTGAACCCGGCCCACGAGCTGCAGGCCATCGGGCGGGTGCATCGAATCGGTCAGACCAAGTACGAAAACCGCGCCGTCGAATGCGCAGCTGTTTGCAGCTACAGATGTGGAGGTGTTAGAAGACACCGTTGCACATGGAGGCATAAAAGTAGCCCCCATTTAAACTCATATTTGATACATTTACACGACAAAGCAGGGTCTCATCAAAAGGACTGTCCGTCAACTTTACACATATTGAGGCGCTGCAGACCATCATGGTTGCACGTCAGATTTTCAACACTTATCTGCAAGATTCCTAACAATCCACATATACATATATATAGTGAGAGATAGATATATTAAATTAAACAAAGTAGAATGATTTTGTTTTTATCTTTCCCTGCTGAAATCCAAACCGCATTGTAGTTGGAATTCCAGTCTCTATCTTCAATGTTAGGTTGTTTTGTTGTTTTTTTTTTTTTTCTTCTAAAATCCTGCAGCTCTGCTCCTGACGTGCTGGTGTTATTACCTTTGGACGGAGTTGGGCGAGCTGTGTCCAGACTGCATGCTAGGGCCGCGCTTCATATTTACCTTTCAGAAATAACCGCCCTGTAAATTGTCTGATTCTGGACATTCCGCAAACAAGCGCATTTCCAGAAATGTCAAACTATAAATTCTGTTCTTGTTGAGTTTGCCAACAAACCCACAAATCCTCCTTGTGCTGGGCAGAGCTGCTCTCCACCTGCTACTGAATGTCATTTAAAGATACTTTTGACGTCTGTAGATGAATAAAACATTTCAGATGGCGTCGCTTTGCTGTAGAAATTCAAGGATTCAAGGAACTTTTATTGTCATACCAGCGCGCCTGACAGTTTGTGGTACGAAATTAGTGCCCAGGTCTGGTTTGAAGCCATAGAAAATACATAGAAGAGCAAAATGGGAACATGTAAACAAGCAAGAACGACTGAAGTTAGCCCTGTTAGCACTAAATTGACATGTGAAAGCAAGGAGGTAGTTTGTATTATTATTGCATCAATGATAATGAAATATTGCACCTTGATTGTTTCAAGTGTATCAGAGGGAAGAGTCTGTTCTTCCCTCTGAGTTGGAAAACCTGTTGCCAACACGAAGCGCTGAGGGCTCCAGGGATGAGGTGTTCTTTGAGTTGTCAGTCATAAAACCTCCCATAGACAGGAGGGAAAACATGCTAACGTGCTGCTTGTGCTGACGTTCACCGTCTCCTCTGCGTCCTTTGTCCGCCAGGCCCACGTTTGTTCACCGCTTCCTCATCAAATCCACGATAGAGGAGAGAATGCAAGCCATGTTGAAAACTGCGGAGAAAAGGTAGAACCAACAGGGAGTAGACATAGAATTTATCATTCTTCTCACATATTTGGATTCAAAGTTACTGATATAGAAGCCTTTCACAGATTTGTAACCATTTAATGGTATGAAAAGTTGAACAAATTATTTAGACACACAAGAAAACAACAGCGAACTAGCTATAGAGTTCTTGCTGGGCGCCAACATTGTCCGACGCTGATATTTGGTTGAATATCCGTTGTGACGTGAGGGTCGAGTCGTCTGATGCTAATGTCGGGCGATCTGGAGGCTAATGACGGCCGACCTTTGCTTTGTGTTGTTTTTACAACGTGCTCTTCAACTAACAGAAAGTCCAACATGCTCTCCAATTGTCCAAGTAATTCCTGTCACTTCCGCCGCCGGCAAATATCAGTCAAATATCACTTTGAGTCGAAATGTTCCTCAGGGTTGGGATTGGTGTCCACAAAACCCAGTTTAGGTTTTTTTAATCCTTGCTGTTGTCATTCTGTTGTCTACTTTTATCCCCGTTGTTGTCACACCGTCACTTATTTTAATCCTTTTTCTTGTCATTCCATCCTCATCCCGTTTATCTATTTTTTTTTTGGCCTTGTTGCTGTCATTCTGTTATCTATTCTCAACCTTGTCATTGTTTTCGTCCTTTTAATTGTCTGCTATTTATATTTATATCCGTATTATTTGATATTGTATTGTTGCGCTGCTGTGACAATCCAATTTCCCCTATGGGGATCAATAAAGTACGATCTTATCTGATCTTAAGCTCTGTTTTTGGTCGCAGTCACACCAGCGCACCCATGAAGCACGCAGAGGCCGCCGTCCTGACGGTGGCCGACCTGGCCGACCTTTTTACCGACGACACCGAACCTCTGGAGTGACCCGGCCCAGAAGAAGCCTCTACGGCCGGAGACCGACCCCCACACACACACACACACACAGCCACGCTCTGCACACAGTGAGCATCGATGAACTACATTCCACTTGTTTTTTGTTTTTTTACGATGACCTGGAAGTCGACACGCGCATTTCCACAAAAGGACATTTTATCCAATCCCCAAGAAAGGGACCCAAAATGGCGTGTTTCTTAATTGTGAATCAGTGGAAACTTTAAATCTCTCTGGGTTTGTCCCTCGTTGTCACGGGTGTCGATGAAAACTTTGTACCGTCAGCAAAGATTCAGCCCTCTGGGTTTGTTTGATGCTAACACATAACTGTACAGTAATAATGTTGTGTTGAACTGAGATAATTGTGCGTTTATACACTTTACTGTACCAGCAGACGGTGAAAACACTTCATTAAAGCTACGACGGGGAGATTTGTTCTTTTTTTTCTCCGCTTTAGGGCAATAACAGCTCACGGCTAGCCGGGGCTCGGCCTGGTTTCGAAGGGTCCTCGTCGTCCGTGTTTACTTCTCGACCGTAAAACTGGAAGCAAGATGGAAGCGGCACTCGGGTTTTAGTGGTTTTTAATGGGTTTTTTTTTCGACTCCCCAACGCTCTTCTTTCATCCGTTTGTCTTCTAAGACAATAGCAGCCCGACATTGTCTTTTTCTCAAAGACAAAAAAAAAAAAAATCAGATGTCAGTGTCTCGGAAACTCTTCTTGTAAAGTTAAAGTCATAAAAGTTTGAAGGTTTTGACGACATCCCGTCCCTTTCTAAAAGCAGCGGCGCAAAAATTCCCGAGTGTCTGGTTTCTGTCTTTCAATGCGTTTTTAAATTGGATGAAAACTGCGTTTACTTGTCTTCCGTGAATGTTTTTTTTTTTTTTTTTTTTTAATTTATTCACGGTTCCTTCTGCCGCAGACACACTCGTAGCCCGTTGCCTGAATTGCCCTTGACTCGTAATAAGTTTCTTCTCGCCTGACCGACCGGGATTCCCGCACTAGTAAAGATTTCACGAGTATAGATGTTCGGACAAAGGCCGCAGACAACAAAGGGTGACCAGCCCAGCGCTCTTGTTCCTCCGTGCATGGTTACCAGACGTCCCGTTGCTCCCCCGTGGTAAGAGGACACTTGTAAGATGTTTACCAAGAGGACATGGCTGCGGTGGGCAGTAACATACGTGTTACCTTGGACTCCCCCCAGGTCCCCCTATTCATGTGCGGAATCTCATTGTTGGCGGGGACATCATTCAAGCTGGTGTTTTAAGGCCAGAGGGAGGCTCCCAGTTCATTAGAGCCCTGTTTCAAGGGTAGGACTTAGAGAGGGGGGCACTACGTCTTGCGGTGACAGCGAACTGCGGTGAATAGTCCCCCCCCCCCCCCCCCCCCCCCCCCCCAATGGCCT
>CAAKHD010010866.1:0-36731 GCA_901007705.1 Fistularia tabacaria | reverse complement strand
TTTTTAAGGGGGGGGCCTAGGGGGGGGGGGCCCTCGGTTTTGGGGGGCCGCGGAACTGGGGGGAAAACCCCCCCCCCCCCCCCCCCCCCAAGAGAAAGAGTCTCAGAGTCCGCGGGGGGAGACGTCCCAGTAGGCGCCAGAGAGGGTCGAAGCGGCTCGGCGAAGGGGAATCCGGAGGAAGATGGCACCTGTCAGGCTGGTCTTTGCGTGGCTATTGGTCACCACGAGGATGGGCATGTCAGCCGTCTCTCTGCAGCAGGAGGAGGAGGGTGAGCTCACACTCCACCGCTCGGCATTCGGGGACCGAGTGTCAGCTGATGTTTTAGAGAGAGATTTTTTTTTTTTTTTTTTTTTAACAATAACACTAACATAACGCACTTGTCATGTTCCCATTCGAGGAAATATGACAGGTACCATTCGACGTCAAAAACAATTTACAAGCGTCACTTTCGGTGCTTTTTCACATAATTTGTCCATCGGAATGAATTGCGAATGATGGATAGTTAGTCGTACAGTGTGGAGTTGGTTCAAGTGTAGGAAACAAGCGGAAAATGTTTTACATTTTATTAATATTTAAAGTTCTGTCTCATTGTTGTTCCTTGTGTTATCTGTATTACAAATGTATCCCTGCAAAAATGTTTTTATTTCCTTGAAAGGGTCATAGACACATTGCGCAAATTATTTGAAGTGTTGTGTGAATTTTACAAAATGCATTGATTTTATGAAATATATGTATTATGACTGACACTGGCGAAGGCAGTGTGTCGACTTTTCCAGCTGGACAATATGAAGCTGCCAGAGGTGATGTTGCATCTGCAGATATTTGTTGCAATTTAAGCAGTGCAATATTTCTGTATTCTGGAAATTATAGAAAAGAAATATGACTTAGAAAATTGGAGGGAAGTTTTGCTTCATTCCCCCACAGATGCTAAGATAATACTAGCAAGCCTATTGTTATATATGTTGATATGATTAGTAATAACCATCGGTAAAAAAATGTAGCAGAGCGAAATAGAAACCATCACTTAAATGTGCTAATTCATAACAAATGATACCTTTTTACGTGATCTGTTGGGAACATATCTAACTTTACTCCTCTGTAACTTCCCAGAGCTCAATGAGACCGTCATATGCACCAACGACCACATGGAGGTTGTTATTCCCAGCGCCTTCTTCCTCAACAAGGTCCCGCCAGTTTATGTAAGTGAGCAGCAGCACGCTTCAGAATCACTCCCTCTCTGAGCGACTGCGACGCCATCGTTTTCCACGTTTTCACAGCTTGAATTTTTCGTTGTTTTTTTTTTCTCCATGAACGTTTTCCTCCATTCAGGTTTGGGATTTGCATTTAAATGACCCCGAGTGTCGCGGGGTGGAGGTCGACGACAGCTACATTTTCAGCATCAACACCAATCTCTCCGACTGCGGGACGGTGATGGTATGACCCTCGATCTCCTGACCCCTGCACATTCATCAGGACTCTCAGTGGGTGTTCAGGGTCTGATAGTCACAATTAGTTCGGCGTAAGCAAAATAAATCCGTCTCAAAGTTGAAAAAACAGGAAAGAAAAAAAAGTATTTTTCTGAAAACAATTTAAATGTTGTGAAGACAAAGGTGACATTTGTCCAATATCTCAAAAGTACTTTGGATGATAATAATTATAATATTATTCATGATGATAATATTTTCTTTATGAAGCCTTTTCCAAAATTCAGGTGACAAATAGACAAACCAGCCAAATGAAGCAACAAACAATCAAATAAGCGCATGGAAGCGCATGGATGTGTTGGGGAAATAAAGATTTCAACATCTTCAACGGCACAGAATTTGAAATCACTTTTCTCAAGAACTTCACGGGGCTTTAGGAAACACCAGTAAACCCCTGTTTATGTATGAAGCACAACTGATGAGAAAAGTCAAAGAAAGTCAAAGAGCAACAAGTTGTTTGGAAAAAAAAAAAAAAAAAAAGTTGTTTGAGACAAAAAAAGGGTTAAAAAGTCAAACGTTTCAAGAATGAAGAAAATTAAATCTCAGGTTTTACTCTCGTAAAAGTTGGTTCTGCAGAGGGACTTTTAAACCAATGAATTAGTGCCGGCGTGTGATCGGAGACATTTAGAAGGACGCCACACAAAGGAGGACAACATCGGGTTTAGCCTATATGAAGACAAACTACACCCTGCGTCCCCGTAATTGACAACATAAAATCCCCGTCACAGTAAATATTCTATTTTTACGACATGCACGGTCATAGCGCCCCCCCCCAGATTGGGTCTCTAAAAAAAACAAAACAAAAAAAAACTCTTATCATAAATAACTTGAATAATTCAACAGCAGAAGTGCTGCAGCTTCACCCCTCTTTTTTTTTTTTTTTTCCCAGCGTTGACATAAACGTGGACTGTGCCAGCCAGCCTCGGTGCGGTGAATGGGCGTCATAGCGAGGATAATAAGTCGGGCAGGGAGGGGCCTCGCAGACAGAGGAGAGGGGAGGCGGAGGGCGAAAGAGGACCGGGGGCGGGACCGCTGTGTCAAGGATGAAGGGTGGTGTTGTTTCGCTTTACTTAAAGAGGAAAAAAAAAAAAAGAAAGAAAGAAAAAAAGGGAGGGGGGGTGTTTGGGTCCCTTGTAATCCCAAATTATGGGGATTTACATGGAAACGATGATTATTTGTTGGGGTTCGCTCGATGAGAAGGCCTTAAATCATGATTAATCTAATCCAGCCTCCGCCGCGGATTTAAACTAAATCCCCAATTAAGCACAAAAGTGCCCTTGAATTTCTCGCTCGCTCGGAATGCATTAAAACATTTTTTTTGTTTCCTTTTTTTCCTCCCGGACGTCCAGTAAGAGGTTAACACAACTTTGCACGGGGGAGGAAATCTCCCAGTGCTCCACCTCAGCACTTTTATAGGGTTCAACCCGGAGAGTAAACCTGCCGCTGGATTAGACAGCTGTTGTTGCCCGAGGAGAAGAATGTCTCCGCCGCCAAATCCACCTTCAACCTTGAACGTGAAAAAAAAAAAACAACAACTTTGAAACCAGACCGTCAGAGAACAAAATGGCTTTTCTGGGTTTCAAGGTCAGCCGAGCTGTGACTCCTGGCCCGTGTTACGATTTCTGCGCTCTCGAGGCGCCGAGCGCGGAGGCCCGCTGATGACTTCAAATCTCTTTCCTAAACAGCGTCTGCATATATTTTAAACATTAAGGAAAGGGAAACTTCATTGAAATATAAAAATAGCTGGAGTCCATGAAGCTCCACCTGTTGACCTGAAGAAGATCGGAGAGGATAAGAAGGAATCCATCCATCGGTCGCACCGTTTTCGGGAAAGAAAAGCAGTTTACAGAAACACTCTATAAGTTACAAAGTCTTTTTTTTTTTTCATGTCATCTAAATATGGAGTGATGAGGAGCTGTTGCCGGCTGCAGACACATGTGCTCTTTATGGGGTTGGGGGCGCTGTTTGTTAAGCGGCAGTAAAAGTCGGGGGCTCGGGGTGATTCATCCCGCTCAGGGACCACAGAAGCCGGCCTCCATCTGTGACCAGCCGGGCCCGAACAAAGTACAGAAGCAGTGTTTTTTTTTCTTTTTTTACTTTTAATAACGCTTCTCGGCGGCCGGCAGGAGAGCGTTGAAGAAGATCGCTTACATTTACAGAGTGAGAAAGGACGGAGGTGTATCCATAGAGATGCTCCATCAAGTGACGTCCGCTTTTCGGTTCCGCCCGCGAAACAAACTCCGGTCCGACACGGACGCGGTTTTCCTCCCATCTGAGCCCGCGGTCTTGTCCGTTTGGTGTTTGAGATGGAAAAACAATGACTTCTTGGTGTCGGGACCTTCAGCACCTTCGCCGCGGGCTTCGGGTTTCGGGGTGAAACCGAAACCCCCCCCTCCGGAGCGCGTAAAGCTGCTCCAGCGTCGCTTGAACTGCCAATAAAATCACCGGCGCTTACAAGTATTTTATTTAGTTTTATTTTGTTCTTTTTTTTTTTTTTTTTTTGTTTTTCCCTCTCAGTGCCCTCAGACTGGAGGCGCGACGGCCCCGCAGGCACAACAGGGGTCGTCCTCAGCACGCGCGATCCGGTTTCCTAAGACTACCCTTGTCAGCGCCAGATATTTATGGGATAGCCCAAGTAATGGCCGCCACAAATGTAACAGCGCTGCAGCCTGGATCTCCCCAGGATGGTTAGGAGGCCCTGGGATTAGATTTGGATCAATGAGCTGACGGACGTTGAGAGATGGACGGACGGCGTACTCGAGTGTGGAAGCTTTGACAAGAGCTCCGAATCGCTTTGTCACCTTGTCCTTCCTAATAACGGCGCCGGGGGGGGTTTAAAAGACGGCCGACGCCGCTCCTCTCAGCTGCTGCTGCTGCTGGCTGGATTGTCTCGGTTCTCTGCTGACGGCCGTCAGTTTGTGGGATCTCTGCTCAGCACGTCGAATCCGTTTTGGGCGAGCCTCACACGGTCCGCAAATTCTGGCACATCTTCTCGCACTTTATATCTCACTGCGCTCTACCTTTTTCCTCCCTCTCGCTGCGCTCAGGTTGTTCTTCACCTGGAAGGGTTTCAGACCTCCTTCCATCTCCTTCAAACTGGTCTTCATGTGTGAATCCTGACGTGTTTGGGACTCACATCCCAGACCAACTCAAAGAATTTATGGATGAATACAACCATGATTTAAAACTACTGCAATTCTTTTTTTTTTTTCCCTCATGATAAGACCTCGTTTTTTATTTTTTTTTACACTTGTGGCGGGAAACTAAAGGCGGGAGTTAAACAAATCAATCAAACAAGCCAAGGTGAATTTACTTACAGTACTTAAGTCACAGAGAGATTCAAGATTCTGTTCCGACGCGATAAAAACAAAAACAGATCGATTTAAATGTAAAACGACACTATCGTGAAAAATAGAGTCAATTAGACGGATAAAGAAAAAATAAGGAGGGATAGAAATTTATTCACACACACACACACACATATATATATATGTATATGTGTGTGTATATATATGTATATATATGTGTGTGTGTGTGTGTGTATATATATATACCTGTATGTGTATATATATATATATATATATATATATATATATTAATATTTATCAAGTATGTTCTGGTATCTTTTTGTTTTACTTCTGTCTCTCTTGTTCTCTCCCCAGACGTCGGATGACACACACATCATGTTCATCAACACCATCCACAACAATGATTCTGAAATCATAACCAGAAACTACGTCAACATAACATTCGTGTGCCGCTACCCCATCAATTACATGGTCCGACAGCCGCACGGAGAAAACATGGTCAGAGTGGATGTCAGGTAAGTCCTTCTCAGCCCCGGGAAAGGGGAGGGAAATAGAAATGGAATTTTAAGATCATTTGAGATTGGTTAATAAATTTTATTTCATAGGAAAAATACGTTGAAGAAACTCCCCACAAATTCAGATGTAATGACCTTCTTGAAAATGTCTTCTCCTTCTTCTTCTTTTCCTTTGGGCTTTTGCCTTCAGGGGTAGCCAGAGCAAATCTACCTTCTCCATCTCACCCTATTCTCTGGATCCTCCTCTCTCACACCAACTACCTTCATATCCTCTCTCACTACCTCCATAAATCTTCTCTTCAGTCTTCCTCTAGACCTCCTGCCTGGCATCTCCAATTCCAGCATCCGTCTACCAATTTAGTCCCTATCCCTCCTCTGTCCATGACCCAACCATCTCAGTCTGGCTTCTCTGACCTTCTCTCCACAACATCTAACATGTGTTGTCCCTCTGATGGACTCATTCCTGATCCTCTCCGTCCTGGTCACTCCCAAAGAGAACCTCCACATCTTCATCTCTGCCACCTCCAGCTCTGCCTCCTGTCTTTAGTTCAGTGTCAGTGTCTCCAAACCATCCATCATCTCTGCTCTCACCACTGTCTCCTCCACCTTTCCTTTCATTCTGGCTGATGTTCTTCTATCTCACAGAACCCCTGACACTCTTGTTATTTTGATTTAATGATAACTTTTTCAGTTGGTTTTTTTTCAGCCAAGTTGATCATAAATTCTTTAGAAAATATGTCAGACTGACAAGACACCACCAAAACATCAGCGTGAAAATGTATGAGAAATAATTTACAGTTCAGCTGTAATTGAGTGAGGCCCGTGAGCGTCTGGCAGCTGTATTTCAGAGGTTTATGATCCCTGCTTGGATTTAAGGATCATTTCATGTCACGGTGTCGTTTCTGTCCAGAACCATCACGCTGAACACGGAGGACGGGAACTTCTCGGTGTCCATGCTGCTCTTCAAAGATGAAGCCTTTGAGAAAAAATGGATGACGGTGCCTTCACTGACCCTGAATGATGACATATTTGTCAAAGTTTTCATGGTAATCCGTCTTAACTGGCAAATTGCGACAGACGTCTGTCCCGAAAGCGCAAATCTGCATGATCCCCGAGATGACGAACCCGAGGCAATGTTAAACTTTGACTGCAGAGCAACACTTTGACCTTTCAGGTGGTAAAATGTGGGATTATTGAAGATTAAGAGTAACCAAGTAAATATTTTTTAAAGGGGATGGGTATCATTTGGAGTTAATCGATGCATAACGGGACAGGGAAATTTATTGTTTTGCTTTTTAATTTTCTGAAGGATCGTGGCAAGCCGAAACGCATGAACGGAAACAAAATGTTTCCCTTGAGCTTGACAAATTGTTGGTTTACAGAGGAAGTCTCACTTTAACAAGCATCACAGGAAACAGTCAGGTCACGCAAAGCTAACAAACTAGGAATATTATACCACAGTCAACAAAAGCAGCAGCTACCTTAAATGTAAACTAAAACTAAATTTGAACTGTCTTTCACTGATCCCTCATAAAATTTGCAGGCAGATTCGTGAAAACCGAAAGGTACTTTTCCTTTTGACGGCTATTTTGGGATTGGGTCAAGCACGTTGCACGACGTTAAGCAATAAGTAATGAGGCCAGATGCTGGAAATCCAACACTCCCCCTGACAAAATAGTCCTTGAAGCTGGGCTGTACCGTCTTGACACAGCTGCTGTTTACTTACCATGAATCATTATTTGCAGCTCTTTAACGTTGTGTACGTACCTTGCGTAAAGTTGTGTTGTCTCTCAGATCCCCGCCCACCTGATGCTGCGGATGGAACGATGCTGGGCGACGCCGACCAGCGATCCATACAGCAACATTCAATACACCTTCATCAGGGACAGGTCTGTTCCAGACAATCCGTTTTTAAATTGCGCAACACCAGCAAATGGGAAAACACAACTTATTTTGAATGGCAGTGAAACACTGGGCTGTACACGATATAACTTTACAGGTTTGCATTCTGAGGGCAAAAAGTGAAAGATATCATTTGGCTTTTATGGCCCAAATTTTAATTATTTGTGAACTGAAGGTTCAGAGGCTGTCTGGTACCATAAGGGCAAAGTGGGCAATTTCATAAAACCGACTATTTTCACATTAGAAAAATGATCATTGACTGAAATGACCATGATATTTGATGAGAAGCCGCATGGAACTATTTCATTTTAAATCGCTCAAAAATTATCCAAAAACTTTGACGTTTATTACGACTGAAATGACTGAAAAATTACTTTTAGGAATGACAAAAAACATAGTGGAACCAGTCAGTCAATCAATCGATCAACCACTGAAATTTTGTCACTCTCTTCAAGTCCAAGCAAATGTACAAAACCCGAGCACCCTACCTAGAAGTGGAAGAAGAAGACGCCAGGTTGGATTAAATACCACCAAAAATGAAAACACAATAGATGCAATAAAGCTGTAGTTACTGATCCTCCAATCCCAACAACTATGATCATTGTTTTCTAAAGAAACCCAAACGCCGTCATCGCCGTTGTTCTGTGATCTTACGGCTGAACGGACAGATTTTAGGTAATATATTTGTTTGTGTGTCGATATGCGTGCCGTGCACAGGTCGTGTTTTGAACCCCGCCTGTGTTGTCGGTCGTGCACTCGAGCCATTTCGCCACACCACCTAAGAGCCCTTAGTCCTCTTATGGCGGAGCTGTTGAAATCTGAAATCAGAGAGTTTGTTGCTTAGAGAGCAGGCCAGACAACAAGCCTCAGAGCCGGGTCATGTGATTCCCGCCTGAGGCCACAAGCGTGTCACTTCAACAGCTGTGCACGTCCTTGACAACAAGGCAGTATTTGGTTCTGTTAGCAACAGCGGAGCATTGAAATGTTCTCACAATGCCAGAGGAGAGAAAGCAGCCGGCATATCACCTTGGTCAAATCAGTTTTGCATAATCTCAAAATACCTGTGAAATTTTCCCCTGTGTTATTCCCGCGTGCTGTGTGTCATTCTACTTTGTAACCCTGGCGGACGCTTCTTTTGTCCCCCCCCGTCCGTCCCTCAGCTGCCCCGTCCTGACCAACGAGCAAACCCTGAGCGTGCTGCAGAACGGCCAGGGCCCCGAGGCCATGTTCAGGATACAAATGTTCAAGTTCGTCGGCAGCTCCTACACCAACGTCTTCCTCCACTGCAACGTCCAGATCTGCCACAACGCCCCGGGGCTGTGCCAGCCTGTGAGTGAAACTGCGCCACGGCCGTTCCTCGCGCCAGTCGTCAGAGGGCCGGTTTGGACCGGTCTTAAATGTGCAGCTTACCTCCTTAATATAGACCTATTTGTCAGCCGCTCAAGCTAGGAGAAGTTTGCATATTCTGATATCAATGATATCATATGTGACTGAGGAGCTCAAGGGTTTTGTGTGTTTTTGCCGTCTTCCCTGTGTTCCACAGAATTGTTCCACCGAGGACGTTTTCATGAGGACGCGGAGAGACATCCCTCTGTCCCACACAGTGTCTTATGGACCAATAAGACGAGTGCTCAGTGAGAGCGAAAAGCCAAATCTGAGTATGTTTTGCCAAGTTTTCTAACATGCCGCAAACCCCCCCTGGAAGATAGACGCCCCTCTCCTCTATGTATGGCCACGATGGGGCTCGAAATCTGCCTCCTACTCGTCATGGCACTGTTATTGTGCCAGATCAAAACACGTACATTAATAAATAACAATGTACACATGTGATGAAACATAAATAAACAAGAAAATAGTTATGCACAGAAAAATACAAAAATATCTTTGCCTTGATTGAAAAAAGATGTGGGCTGAAGCTTCTTAAATCAACCCATTTAAAAAGTTAAGAAAATTACATGAATATTCTGCATCTACTTCTGGTGTTTGTGGTTCAGTTTTATATTTATTAGTAACATTATTTTTTACTAAGTTTTGGAATCTATTAAGTGTGTTACATTTTTTCATTTCTACTTTCTAAATTATTCCTCAGCCTGGCTCCTTTCATTTATGCGCATCTTCGTCTCACGTTTGTTTGAGCACTTGTGTTTCTAAACATACAAATACCTCTTAGTTCATTTATTTTGGCTCGCCTCTTAAACGCCTTCCAGACACTCTTTAGAAGCATTTTTTTTAATTTTTATGACTATATTATTATTTACTTTACATTATATTGAATTATTATTATGGGATCGTAATAAACTGCGTTGAATCCATAGTTTTTCGCCAAATTCACAGATCCAAGACGCCGTCATGCATAGCTTGATATCCTTTTTTTAAGTCTCTGTCACTCTGGTATAATTTTGATCGTTTTTTCACAAACAGAAACGCCATCGCGCTGATTTGATCCACAGGTGAATCCTTTACTGTCGGACGCCTGTGTGCGATCACTGCTGTGTCAGAAAAGAAGTACGCACTTTGTCCAATGATTTCTGATGTATTGTTACTCCACATTCTTTATTAACATCATTATTATTATTAACAAGCTACAACATGATGTTTGACCCAAGTTGGCAAGCATGGAGGTGTCTCCGGCCCCTGTAGGAGAGGAGAACGGCATCTTATTTTGGAGACCATGGCTAAACTCATGCACATCTTGGCTCCAGCTTTTAAAAATAGACACAGATTGCTGTTATTACAGAAATTCTAACAGCTGTTTTACGTGCAGAAACAAGCGGAGTCCCCCCTGTGGAGACATTTGTCCTCGGAGGGCTGCTGGCGGTCTTGTTGCTGATCACGGGAGTGTTTGGGAGGCTGTGGATCCGCTCCAGACGTTTCTATCCAGCACGCGAGGCCCAGCTCACCCTGTCCAACATTCATCGCATCTCTGAGGTGGCCTCGTGAGACGGGGAGCTGCCAAATGGACATATGTGGACACACACTCACGGGGTGGATCACGAAAGTGTTTCAAGTATTGTTTCTTGCAAAATGTAAGGAATCAACTTAAATAAAGGTATCCATCAAATATTTCTCTATCTCATTTTCTATGTTACGCTTAAAAGCCTAAAAATGGTGATTTGCTTACAGCTGCTTTCTGTGTGTTAAGTGCATTTGATGATGCCAATATATTGTGATTTTTTTTTTTTTCTTCCCGGAATAAATCGTATTTCACAGCCACAACTACCTTTATCCACAAAGCAAATGATTGTTGCACTAGCAGAAAGTTTAGGGTTATGGATTAGCAGAATTGAGGCGCCACATCATCAAAACTCTTCTTTAGCCGCAAAGCATCATTAATATCCTCACAAGAATCTGCCGTTGCACCCCGATTGGTGTATTTTATAGCTTTTCAAGTTCTCGTCTTCCCGTACTCCTACAAATGAGTGTCTGAGCTTCACCGTGGAGATTGATCTATGTGCAGATGTTGAAACCAGGGCGCTGTTTGAACATGTATTGATAGAAGCTTACATTTTGTTTGGGGTTTTTTTTTACATTAAAAGGTAACATTTTTGAATAAAATCTGGGTTCATTTGTCAGCAGATCTTCCAGAATATAAACATTGATAAAGGATATCACCTTAATGAGGGTATATTGTCTAACATGTTTTTAGCTTGAAATGGAAGAAAATAAAAAGATCTGGTATTTTCAGTCATGCTAAGGAAGGGAGGAATTTTAAAATGTAATCCTTTCTTGCATGCGTCGCATGAATCTCTGACATGTTCATAGTGATTTTTAAGCAATAATTTAATCATACCTGGGACATTTTTAGTCATTTCTCCATCTGATTTAATGTTAATTTCTCACGATCCAATTTCCTCTTACTCTTCCAAGTCACAGTCAAAGTCACTGTCAAAGTCAATATATTACACGTGTACAGAAGATTGAAACTGCGGTGCTTGAAGACCCATGCGTGCAGTATTGAATTGATAAAAATCAAAACTAAGACAAAGATCTAAAAGTCAAGGTGCATAGTGTTAGAGGGTACTTGTTAAAAAAAATGAAAAAATAGTGCAAGTTAAGAATTCAGAGCAGAATTTGTGTCTGATGTAAAAATGTCTCCTGATTGTTTTAAAATCGAATTGATGATTTTTACTGATTTTCTGGGTCATTCTTTGTCATTCCTGGCTGGATTTTTCTCTGTTCTCTAACTTTATTTATTTTCTTTAACATTTTGACATCGTTTCATGCAGATCGCCGGGTAATTGTTTAAATGTTTAGTGTCGGAATGCTTTGAAATGAAAGTCGAAGGCGCCCCTCGGGGTTTTTCCCCGCTCCGGCTATTTCAGGGCTCTGCTGTGTTTACAGACCGAAACGAATTGGCGCGCCGACGTGATACGACGTGATGACGCCATCACGTCACCCCGCGACGCACGGAGGAGGAGGAGGAGGAGGAGGAAGGGGGGGAGGCAGCCGGATCAAGACTCACGGCGAAGGGAAAGGAGCCACGGCGTGAAAGCGACGGCCGGCACACAGCACTGGAGGAGTCGCAAACACCGGATGCCGTGAGATGCTCCTCCAGCCGTGGTTTCCACCCCCGCTGTCGGTGCTAACGGAGCTGACGTTACCGGAATAACACGTACGGCCGCGCAGGGTGAGCACTTTCCAGAAGCTACCAGCTCACCGAGACGGCTAACAAGTGCTAGCATGCTAGCCGACTGGCCATGTTGTTGGTGTTCTTTTGTTGAACAAAGTTTTGCGGGTTGTTTTTTTTTCCACTTTTAACGTGTGCGCGTCTGTCACAAGAGAGCGCATTTATTGCACAAGCAATCGAATCGTCCGCGTCGGCGCTCAAACCGTTGTCGTCGTCGTCGTTGTTGTTGTTGTTTGGAAAAGGTGGAAAACAGCTGGTGTTATTTTTGTTTGTGTTTTGCAGCCCAGTTTGCTAACTTGCCATCCACGCTTGCGTAATTTACCCAGCGGTTCCTTCCAAACCCACGTAACAAAAGCTCCCCTGCGTGATGTCGTCGTTCGGACTTGCATGGTTTGTTGCTGCTGTGGGGCATTTTAGTGCCACCTTGGGTCCCGTTATCTCACTCATCTATTTACAGTGGCACAATGACGACGACTGGCGTGTTTTTTTTTCTTAGTGGATTTGTTGCGTCTGACCTAAACTGTTAAGACACCTTGGAGGGGTTTTTCACTTGTCCCCCCAAATTCGGCCTCCAATTGAAGAGTCGGTTTTACTCCCCTTATGTCCTGAAATGCCATCATAATATGTCACAAAAGAAAAGCCAAAGAAACGTTTGTAAATAGCCTTAAGGTTTTGTAAAGATCTGGTGTTTTCAATCATGCAAAAGTTGGAATTTGAAAATGTAATGCTTTTCTACACTTGTTGCATCAATCTCTGACTTGTTCATAGTGATTTTTTTTAGCAATTTTTTATTCATTCCTTGGTCATTTTTTACTAATATTTCCATCTGATTTAATGTTAATTACAGTATATACAATCTCCTCTTACCATTCTAGTCAAAGTTAATGTCAATATATTGCACGCATACAGAGTATTGAAATTGCGATGCTGGAAGGCCCACGGTTGCCTTATTGAAATTGTAAAAATCAAAACAAGAAGGTTAAGACAAAGACCGAAAAGTTTAGGTGCCATATTTGAAGTGACAGTCAATTTAAAAAAAAAAAAAAGTGCAAGTGCAGAGTTGGTGCAGAATTTGTGTCTGGTATGAAAAGAATTCTCTCCATCAAAATTTGTCACAAAGGAAGAGTCTTGTGAATTTTTTTGTAAATTACATTAGTGGAGATTCCTGTTTCAACGTACCCATTTTGCAACGAAAGCAGAAGTTGGCACACGCCAGCCAACAATTCCCAGTAAATCAAGATCTGTATCTGACTGCTGTGTCCACACGCTCAACAGGATTTTTGATTCCTCTTTTTCATGACAGTTAGAGACTCAATTGATTCTTTCACGCAAGAACTGCAACTCACTGTTCTCTAGCAACGATAATATGTCCATGATTTTCCAGAATATAATAATATAATGAAAGCAGTGCTTCGCGGAGCTCAAGGTAATGCACGCAAAATGGTCACAAGAACCCAAAATACACAAAATACAATGTCATGAAAAGGATGAATTACGCAGGAAATGTTTCTGCCATTGTGTGGAATCGAAGAATTTCAATTGGTGTTTTTTTAGCATAACACAAACTAGTTATTGAAACAGTCGGTCTTATTTTTCAAACTAATCGATTTATCGCCGTTGTGGCATTTGTCAAAGGTGTCTTTATGATGCGGGGACAATATGAATGATTTCAATATCTGTCAAACACTGACATCTGAAAGCGATTTGAAACTGTGCTCACTCTAAAATATTATTAATTCAGCAGGTACAAGCTGCAGTGCTTTCATCGGAATCGGTGTTCGACCTAAATCACCGTACAAAGGAACAAGTCTAGAATACGAACAAAGCTTTAGAATTAATTCCAGCAAGCAGGAAAGAAAACTAATCCAGAAAGACTGGTGGAGCGAGCAAGTTCCACGGCATCTTCCAAGGGATGGTGACGTGTGATTGACCAGAATGTTGCAATCTCTTCTGTTGATCTGTAACTGTTCAGAGCAGGCAGGCCTTAAAAGAGAACCACTGTTGCAATCCTTGAAATCCAGAGGTAGACCTTACGTGACCATACCGGCATAATCTTGGAACATAGGTTATCACCAGCTCGGCTCCGTTTTCCTGTCCATTGTAGCCCAAAAGGCTGCTGTGGAAAATGTGTTTTCAGTGCAGAAGTGCAGTCTTACCTGAATGTGACATCGGGGCTTAGCGATTAAAATAAAAAGAGGCATGCTTTACAGAACCAGGCCAAACACCATGGAAAATGTCACTTGATTGTGTGCTTCATCTGATGCATAGACAGAACCATTTCACAGGTTGTTGCTTCATTTTTTGCAGTTTGTTTTAAAAAAAAGAAGATGGATTGCCTCCAAATTATATGTCGTAATCGTGGAAAAGATAAAAGAATTGCAATCTTCACAATTAACATAGTATCTTATGTTGTATCCATCGCAGTATCTCAGATTAAAACTTCAGTCCGGAGTGTGACGCCAGCAAAGAGTCACTAAACTAACCCTTTAAATAAATGATTTAATCAGTCAACATGATCAATCTGGTATTTTGTTGTCATTCGGTGTTTGTTATCCTGTTACTAAATACAAAAATGTTGCATATTTTCAAGAAATGTCCAGCAAATGTATCTTAATACTTTCTTTATGTTCTTGGGTATTGTCTCGGAGTTTTACCAGTAGTTTCTTGCAGATTTTTCAATGACTAACAATGAAATAACAATGAAATGAATATAACAGGAATTAGAGATTAGCAATTGAAAAAAAATGAGAATAAAGTTAGGTTTCAGAATTACGGGAATTAAAAAAAATCATTGGTGTGATTTTTGCACAGATCACAATATTTCATCAGTGAGTGCAGTTGTTTTAACTGCAGAATGAGTGTCGTATTTCAAGACATGTTTTTTTTTCTGTCTTTCAGGGTCAAACACCTCCCACCCATTTTTCTGCCACAACCGGTCGGGGAAGAAGGGGCGATCGGGCGAGTATGGAGTCTCTGCATCCCCACTGCCTTAAATGCATCAACAGGAGATGCATGGTCAGAACAGAGGCGGGTGTCTCCTGCGATCTTATCGGCTGCCCCCTTGTCTGCGGGGCAGTTTTCCACTCCTGTAAACTGCAGGAACATCGTCTGCTGTGTCCGTACGAACGGCTGCCGTGTCTGAACAGCGGGTTCGGCTGCCCGTTCACGGTTCCCAGGATCAAAATGGCGCAGCACCTGGAGACCTGCCCGGCCAGCATCGTGTGTTGCACCATGGAGTGGAACCGCTGGCCCGTGAGCTACGCTGATCGTAAGTCGTACGAAAACCTGAGCAAAGACTTTGACGAGGTGGAGCAGCTGGACATGGCCCTGGCCCTGCAGGACCAGAGGATGCTGCTGGAGTCACTGAAGGTCACGACCACCGTGTCAAAGAACGGAGAAAGGGAAGAAGATAAGACCGCGGCAGCTTCAAGCGGTACAGAGACTGTATTAGGAAACGGAACGGTGGAAATGGAAGAGGAGCCTTATAACGAGTTGTACCGGGCCGCCTGGGAAACGGCAGCCTTGGAACTCCTGAACAATTCCAAGGATCTCGATGTGATAGTTGGCAATTTGAACGGCGAAAAGGCCGATAAGAACGGAGGAATCCACAGCGGGGGGAACGGAGACTGCCACGCCGGCTATGTCGCTGAAGGAGGAAAGAATGTGGACATGCAAGAGAGCGACTCGGACTCGGACTGTGAGCTGGGAGCGGTGGGCGGAGTGGACTGCGCGGCGGGCGCGGACGGCGAGGACGGCATCGGCTGGGAGGACGAAAATGAATTTGCGGATGTGTTTTTTGAGGAGAAGGCGGGCGATGTCGAGGAGCCGGTCAATGATTCCAACCCCGACCAGCCAAAGATGCCGCCAAGTTTGGCGCCCGCTGTAGAGCCGGATCCTCCCAGGCCTCGGGAAGAATCGCCCTTCGTGATGTCCGACCTCGTGATCAATTTCTTGCCGTACCTCCCTCCCGAACTCAGGTACAGGTGCTTCGGGGGGAAACTGCACAACGTCGAGGTGTTTACTTACCCGTCTGGACGCCGGACTCTGCTGTCAGACCCTTACTGGTTTCGACCTCAGATGGAGGACAAGGCGGTGGACACGTCTGACCTGGAGGTGGCCGACGACCCCATGGGGCTGCACGGCATCGATCTCATCACCGCCGCCTTGCTCTTCTGCCTCGGAGACTCGCCGGGGGGCCGGGGGATCTCGGACAGCAGGTTCGTCGACGGCTACCACATCGATTTCGGCACGCAGACGTTCTCCTTTCCCTCCGCCATTCTGGCCACCAACACCATGGTGGGAGACATCGCCTCCGCCTCCGCCTGCGATCACGCCAGTCCTCAGCTCTCCAACCCGAGCCCCTTCCACACGCTTCGACTGGACCTGGTGCTGGAATGCGTCGCCCGATACCAAACCAAGCAGCGCTCCATGTTCACGTTCGTGTGCGGCCAGTTGTTCCGGAGGGACGAGTTCTCGTCGCATTTCAAAAATGTCCACGGGGACATTCACGCGGGCCTCAACGGCTGGATGGAGCAGCGCTGCCCGCTGGCCTACTACGGCTGCACCTACTCCCAGAGGCGTTTCTGCCCCTCCGTGCAGGGCTTCCGGATCATTCACGACAGGCACCTCCGGTCGTTCGGCGTCCAGCCCGGTCTGCCGCTGAGAATCGGGGACGGCCTCCCGAAGAGCGGCCGGCGCTTGGGCTCGCAGTGTGATCAGCTCAGCAGTCTTCCGCTCGAGGTGCTGCAGCACGTGGCCAGTTTCCTGGACAGCTTCAGCCTGTGTCAGCTGTCCAGAGTGTCCCGCACCATGAGGGACGTGTGCGCCAGCCTGCTCCAGATGCGCGGCATGGTCGTCCTGCTGTGGGAGAAGAAGCGGCGTGCCGACGGGTCTCCCTCTTGGCAGATCACCGACAAGGTTTGATTGGCTCACTTTTTAAAGCCGCGCTATTTCCTGCCTGTTCACTGTCACGAAGAGTTCGCATGAGACGTGGTTGACTCCTCGGACCTAGATGAAAATGGACGGGAAAGCAATAATTCTTGGTCAGTGGTCGTGCTGACATTATATACGGGACCAAATTTAGCAGAGGTAGCGATAGTTATTGAGTGAAATAAAAAAAAAAAAGGGGGGGGGAAATGTACAGCTTTCTCAACACTCGACGGATAAAATAATGGCTTGAATTTTAACTACGAAATAGAAAAGGGTGAAATAGCATTTAGTGTTGTGGCATTAAAACAAGCAAGTGAAGAGGCTGGTCAGTCAACAGAGAAGCAACATCTCTTAGAGTCAGATTTGAGCGGGGCAGATTTTTACCGCACTTGTTGTGCGTCTAAAATTAGATGATACGGTGAAGTCCGACAGGGATTCACGTCCAGAAAACCCCCTTTTGCAATCGAAGCAAGAGTCCCGCTTCGGCGCTTATCGGCCGCGCTGTTTGTCTTCCAGGTGTGGCGGTTCAGCACGGCTTTCGGAACGGTGAACGAGTGGAAGTTCGCCAACATCGCCAGCATGGCGGACCACCTCAAGAAGTGCAAGTTCAACACCATCACCCGCCGGGAGGATGCCATCCCCCTGCCCTGCATGTGTTTTACCCGGGAGCTCACGAAGGAGGGGAGGTGTTTACGTTCTGTCCTCAAGCCTGTAGCGTAAGTGCTTCCAGACCGTCAGAGGAGTGTCGTCCTCCAGTGTTTACAGACATCCGCTTTCTCCCGACCTCGGAGACGTTTTTACTCCTGATCGGAATGAATGAACTCTTGGTCTTTCGCTTGATGATGGAAAACTCCTATTTTATTTTTGGATGAGACAAAGCCAGCGTTTGGCCGATTTCATGCGACTTCTCCCGAGAGGACTGACTGGCTGCGATCACAGATCAGCAAAGAGCGCAAGCCGAAGACCCGACGGACTCGTCGACACCAGTGTTTCACCTTTGTCTACTCTGACTCTGTGTAATCAGCTGTTTGAAGAAGATGTTTCGTTTTTTGTTTTGTTTTTTTTAATTTTCAATCGAAAAGTCCACTGCTACACAAGAGGAGAGAGCAGAGCCTTAAAACGTGACGCCCGCGATCGGAAACTCCCAGCTGCCTTTTTCTGGATACCTTCTGGGATTGTTGTCGGCGGCGACCACACGTGCACTGAACAAGCGGTCGTGGATATCATGGCTTTATCACGTTTCAAGACTGACCAAACTGCGTCCACTGTGCACAGGGTTTGCCACTTTTATTGGCTAAATGTATTTATCAGCTCACCAGCACTCATCCATCACCACGAATAGTGCAATCAATTTTGACACGTGCTGCTGAAATTCTATTGTCACAAAGGTCTATCACCTTTTCTTTTTTTTTTTTTTTTTGTGTTTGTTTCCTACCAGGCACATAGGTCAGATCATACGATACCTCTTACTGGCCGCGTGGCGTTTTATTTGACCAGTTTTAACTCGCGGGTTGCAGTCGGAGTTTGAATGGGGGGTTGCGAGGACAAATATAATAATACCTCTTACGATGAAGTCAGAGAGCAAAATTTTACACGCAAATATAAATATATATATATTTTTGTGATTTTTTTTTTTTTTTTTTTTAATGATTTGAAAACATCTGCAGCACAAACTTACCTGTGAAATGTACCGGGGGGGAAAAAAAAATTGAAACTATGAGCAAGATTTTACTTGAAAATAGCCCCAAAAAATGATGAAAACAAAACCAAGGAAAACACACGGGGGAAAAAAATGATCCGACAGTATTTTACATCCTTTTAGAGCACATGGAAAAATCTGAGAAGAAAATACTTCTGTCTTGCCATGGACAAGGTTGGAAATGTTCTATTTCCTGCATTTTATTATACATTTTTTATTTGGAATTCCCGACCTGAAAGCCCGAACCGCTCCTGTGCTCGTGGGTTTTCTCCTCGACCAGCGACGACGACGACGACACGTAACCAGCAACCGTTGAAAAGCAAATGTAGCAAGTGAAATATTGAATGTTTAACCCATCACAACAACAGTGTTGAGGACAACTTGTTTTCTTTGCACCGAACCTCAAAATGAAGATAATCCAACACTAAGATAAGACCCTGCAGGCCAGGCTTAGAGGAAATCTTACGGGCACTTGCTTCCAACCCACAGTCACTCATTGACGTTAGTGAGGTCGTCGTATTGTTGTAGCGCCGGGCACAACAAGTCCACTGTGCGAGTGTGGGTGTCTCAGGGTTTCACAACACGTCGGTGGAGTTCCTACAATCGTGGGGGGGGGGGGGCTTGACTGTGGCGGTGTCACAGAGCTAAACGCCGCGCCGTTCAGTATTATTCTAACGCAGCGACGGTCGAGAAAGGCGGTTTGTTTGCCCGCCCGCAAACCGTCTCGACACGGTGAGAATCAGTGGAATGAGCCGTTCTTCAGAAATGCGGAGTGATCGGACTTGAACGCGCTTTATTGAGTGGAAGTTTTTGGTATTTTTGCAATGGGGGGTGGGGTGGGTGTGGGGGGGGGGGGGACTGACAGCTAATTTACTGACGTGACACTTTGTTTTCTTGTCGAAAACGAAGGAACGATTTGCAAAGTTCAAGGAATCGTTGCAGGAGAGTAACTAGAGGGAAAAGAACTGATATTCCTTTTTTCACAAATCTTGGGTTGTATTTTTTTTGGTTTGTTTTTATATATATATATATATATATATATATATATATGATAATGCTTTTGAAGTTTTTATGTAAAGCCCAGGAAATTGTTGGAACTACCTTTTTTTTTGTTTTCTATCACTATGTTTGGTTTATTTTAGTTTTCTACTGGTACTATGAAAAGTAAATATGCCTGCGTTTCATCTAGATATGTACCTGAATTGTGGATTTGCACATGGAGACATGTACTGTAAGATTGTAGCTGTTGCTAAGGGCGACCGCACTCCAGTAGCAGGAGTTCTTCTCCGCCACGTTTTTTTATTTTTAAATTTTTTTGCATGTGAGTTTGGCGGGGATTGTTCTCAGGCACGATGCGTTGATTTATTGTATTTTTTTTTTCGCAATAACGTAACATTTTACCATTTCCGTGATCACATGCCCACAGTGTTCGGGTGGAAGCCTATGTAAAGCATGAGTTTGTTCGTTTCTTTTTTTAAACCCCCTTTTCTTTTTGTTTTTAAGTCGCGGTCGGCCCCTGCAGGCACCCGACGGGTTCCATACTTGTCGTGGTTTTCACTCTTCACTGCTGAAGTTTGCCGTCGCCACTGTACACTGTTTGAACTTTGAAGTAACTCAATAAAGAGGCCCCTTGGTTTTTCAGCTTTTCGTTTGACGTCTTTTCACCCAGACGAACTATTTGAGAAGTGACCAGGCGTCCCCTCCACGCGACCCTCTGGCTCACAAACAGCGGCGGTTTGGCTGGTATCTCAGACAGGACGTGGAGGATAGAATAAAAAACATATTCAGAAATCAATTTATCAAGCTAAACTGACTGCAGTAATGTCAATAATGAAAGAAATGTCCGTTTCCAGCATGCGGAAGATGATACTCTTCTTTAAGGTAATTTCATACATATTCTGGGGTAATTTTCGATGTCTCATATACTTTCTTAGTTCAGCTTTAAAGAACTTTGTGAAATACATCAACATTTGATCTTGAGGTCATTTTTTTTTTTTTTCTAAAACTTGCAGGGTTGTTTTTTATGTTTTGGCTCTTTTTAGGAAGCTCCTAATTTTTTTTTTAGATGTTTTTTCCAGTTTTATTTTAAATTTTGCGAAAATGTTTTGACAATTTCTTATTTCTTCATAAGTTGAACACTATTTTTGAATTAATGGTTGGATTTCCCACATTTCAGTGAGATAAATGGCGAAAAACAGACACAAAACGTCCAGTGTTTCAATGTTGAAATTATAATTATAAACACATTTCAATTTTCTTGATATATATTTCAATATATGAACTATAATAACATGGATTACTGATTAATATGTTACAGTTGTTACAGCAATTTTTTTGTCCTGATCAATTGAATTAATTCTATATAAAGTCAAACAAGGTAAAATGTTTTGGGGTTTTTTTCCCCATCGACATCAGTGTAATAATTAAAAGGAATTAACATGAGAAATGAAAAATATATATATTATGTTTGGGAACATAAATAATGAAACTGGAAAGGAATTATAAAATTATTACTTTTGTTACCTATTTATTATTTCTCCACACTTTAAATTTTGCTATATGTAGCAGTATTTGTACCAATGGGATTTTACATGGAGGATGAAGTCATGATATGAGCACTTGAGAAAGTGTCTCCTTTGTGTGCAGAATTGTTCTCTTTCTCACAATCTGCTTTCGTTACAACATTTCAAGGTCTGCCGTCCTGCAGGTTAAACTTCTACCAGGAGTGGGGTTCGAACCCACGAGGACTATTGTCCATTGGATCTTAAGTCCAACGCCTTAACCACTCGGCCATCCTGGTGATGGAAGCTCCAAAGTACAGACTATTATCAATGCTTGTCATTATGCGTACATCTGCCTGATTGACATCTTATGGGTAGATAAATAGATAGATAGATAAATCTATGCTCTCTTCACGTATCACGGCTTCCTCTGCATCCTTTTTCCCCATCAACTCACTTCATGTCCTCTTTAACCCCGTCCATAAACCCCCTTCCGACGTCCCTCTGATGAACTCATTCCTGATCCTGTCCATCCTTGTCACAAGAGAACCCCGACTCCTTCATCTCTGACTTAGGGACTACCCAATAAATACATTGATCGTAATGAAAAGTGGTCCATAATCAAATAAGATAGATAAGATAGATGGGTGAGTGAAATGAAATAGAAAATGAAAATATCAAATAAATAAGTAAATAAATAAAACGTGAATAATAAATAATAAAGAATTATATGTAAATCAGTAAAATGGAGGAAAAGTAAATGAAATAAATTGGAAGAAAAACACATAATTTTATGAAATAACTAATACTAATAATAACTAACCAGAATGTTAGATAAATAAAATGAAATTTAAAAAAACAAGATAAATAGATGGACAACAGTGCTGTCTGGGTCATTGGAGGGGTCTCTTTAGTCCTGCATTCTCTCACACAACCACCAGGGGGCGCTCGCCCGCTAGGTCGCGACAGACGTTTTGGGAAATCAATGCAAAGTTATCGATCGCGAGTCTGTTTTGACAGTTGGTTTTTTAAATAATCTTTAAAAAAACACAATGTCTAGAAGAAGACAAACACAGTTTAGAGGTCAAACTGCAGGAAACGCTCTGTGTGTGGTAACCAGCTGTTACCATGGTGACCGGAACGAGGAATATTTATGAAATAATGAGATCTCTTCGGGTTGGAAAGATAATGCATTTCTCCACAATGTGCAATCACTTCTAGAGTTTTATTCGCACTGCGGCCGCAGCGGAGCGGAACCGGAAGTGCCAGCCACAACGCAGCCAGGGGCGCCAGGGAGGTGATGCGGTCACGGCCCCGCAAGCACAGAGGCTGAAGAGGAACCGTACCGAAAAAGTCAGTCCCTGTTCAATTTACTGTCAAATATAGTATAATGTTCAAGTGAGTGCTTACAAAAAATGTTTTAAAATTTTATGAAAAATACATATAAGCTTTTTTTTCGGAGGGGGGGGGGCTTTTTGACTTATTTATATTGAGTCACATATTTATTGATATTGATATTGTTATTGTTGCGCTGCTGTGACAAAAAATTTTTCCCTTTGGGAATCAATAAAGTATTATCTTATATATATATTTATATGTGTGTGTATACATATATACACATCGATATATATATTTAGATTGTTTTATTAAATGGTGGATGTTTAGTATTGGTTTGGATACTTTCCCTGTTGCGTCTTTGTTATGATTTCTTAAAAAGAACATTTAAAATAAGCTCTTAAGTTATCAAACAGCCAATTTTGACTCACTCACATGCATGGTTGTTTTTTTTTTCCTTTTTATTATGACGTAAGTAATAACTTGATCTAAGTTATAGACTCAAAAAGAAGTGGTTGTAAAGGGTCGGGATTTTCTCTCATCAGGATCAGTGCAATTATCACTATCATAAATCCAGCCTCTGCTGCCAGAGATCAACACACAAACATCATGGAGAAAGTGGAGGAGGTCTCCTCTCTCCATCACCCGACACTCACTTCAACGTTTCCAAAACATCTAGTTTCTACACCAGAGTAAGGCATTTATTTAGAAATAAATAATATAATTCACAGCGCTCACGTTTCTAGCGTGACACTGAACAGGCTGAAAGACGATGTTGGGGGGCTTGGCTTTGCACTGCTTCCACGCCCAAGAAACACGGCACGTATTCCAATGTACACCCTTCGCATGTTGTCTTCGGGAAATGTCTCAGACAAGGTACTCGTGTGGTCTCCGCCTGAGGCTTTACAAGAAAAACTCATTTGAGACGAGCGACGATATATCGATAAGTTATGAACACGAAATAAATTAATCAGATCGGAGTAGTAATTCAACATAATTAAAAGAAAAAGGCAACATTTTTTTCCGACTCACGGCTCCTTAAATGTGCTCCTTGCCATTGAAAACAGGTTAAAAGTTCTTTTTTTAGAGGTACAAATAAAAAGTACTCCAGCTAATTCACAGTAATTGGAACTATGTAATGCGAATGTCATGTCCTCGTTCACCCGTCTGCTGTGCATTGTAATCCACCCTGACGATAGGAGGAAAAAAAAGAATATTCAAAAAAATGTGAATAGCTGAACACTTTCTTAGTTTTGATGAGTTGGTTTTAGGCACCTCCATTTGAGGTGTATATATATATATATATGTGTGTGAAATATATATGTAAAAAGAAAAATGTTTTTCTTTATTCACATGTTTCCTAATTTGATTGACAGCAGAGCTGTCGGTGCAGCAGGAAGCTGCTTAGCGAAAAACACGGTGGGAGGGCAGATTTCAAAATGCACCGCGGCAGCTTTGCTCAGCACGGCTTCTGGAAAACATTGTCAGAATTCATGCGTCTTCTCCGGGTCATCGATGTCAGCGGCTAACGGGCAGGTAGGGTGTGGCGGCGCGGATGAACTCCCGCACGGACACGCCGACGGGCATCTTCTGCAGAGCCGAGCCGCTTGGAAAGTCTCCCAAACTCGATTATCTCCGGCTCGTCAGCAGCAAGGGAAGCAGCAGCAGAAGAGCTTTTTGCAAGGGTTGCTTTTCTTGTATTTCACCGCCTTTTTGATCCTGACCGTGGCTTGGGCCACATAGTCCTGGGTCTGGCTGACGTTGGCTTCTATGTTATCCACCGTGCAGCTCTGCTGCTCCACCAGCATCGCCATCTGGAGGAACATCTCCCGGATGTCTCGGATGCGCCCCTCCAGCTCCAGCAGCTCCTTGTGCCGGTTCTCGATCTCGGTGAGAGCGGATCTGGCCGACCTCCCTTCCAGCAGGAGGTTTTCCGAGAAGACGTTCCACTTGCCCGTCTCGATCATCTCGTCCACCTGCTCCCGGCTCACCTCCTTGCACATGATCTCCGCCTGCCTCTGGATGCGAGTCTTGCAGTTCTCCCTCTGCGCCATCTCGGCCTCGTTGTACTCGGACATGGCCTCGTGGAAGGCGCGGGTCAGACAGACGTACTGCGAGCTCACCAGACGGGCCTGAGTGGAGGAGGACCCGTGCTCCTCCTGCAGGTTCTTGCTCATCTTCCCCAACATCTCCAGGCGGGCGTACATGGCCTCCCCTCGGGTTTTGATGTCCCTCCCGAGCGCGTTTGTGTTCCGCTTGATGCTGCTGAACCTCCTGATGGACGTGAGGAACCTGGTGTTCTGCATTTCCAGACGCCTGACGTCCCTTTTAAACAGCACCAGCTCCTTCCTCATACTCTGAACCTCCTTGAAGATGTTCTTCATCACATCCTCCCCTTCAAACACCACGGCGTGTTGCTCCAGATGGTCCCGGTCCTCAGGTGTGGAGCCGTGGTTCTCCTCCAGCATCACATCCTCCTCCGCCAGCCTGGAGTTGATGCTGCGCAGCTCACTCAGCCGGTCCCTCATCGCACCTGCAGGGGAATCAGGAGCTTTTAAGCGAACCCTGAATGAGCTCCTTCATCAGCAGCTTTCCAGATCCAGGAAATATCATCCCGCGACATTTTCACACGCGATAAATCCTCGGTGTCGGCGCTGGACTGCCACTGAACGGCGGATAAACCAGCAAAATATCCTAGAATAATTTACAATAAATTACACAGAACCCAAAACAATTCAAGATACTACCTCAAAAAAAGGCAGAGTATCCTAAAAAAAATCTGCATAAGGAGTTTTATTTTTTGTATTTTTTAACTAAATGTTCCAGACATATTTAATTGCTTCAGATCATCTTTGAGCTGAAGGGGCGAAATTTTTATTTATTTTTTTCTCTGGAAATTCTAAATAGAAACAGTTTCCCGACAAACATTTTCATATAGAAAGTTGTGATAAATCATTGGTGTCGACGCTAGACTGCCATTGAACAGCGGATAAATCAGCAAAATATCCTTGAATAATTGAATACAATACAATAAATAACACAGCATCCAAAACAATTCAAGATATTACCTTAGAAAAAGGCAAAGTATCCTAAAAAAAAGTGTTGTTTTTTGTATTTTTTAACTAAATGTTCCAGTCATATTTAGTTGCTTAAGATCATCTTTGACCCGAAGGGGAGAGAAATTGCATTTTTTTTTCCCCCCTGGAAAATCTAAATAGCAACAGTTTCACGAAATTAACATTTAATTTCCATTCGTCAAAAATCACGATCGTTTTCTTCAAGTTATTTGCCTGTCTTTTCAATATTGTGTTCCTGTGTTTCTAAAGGTTTGCTAGAAAGCCTGTTGATAAGGGAGAAGAGGTGTGGTTGCTCTCAGAAAAAGAGAAGTGATTTTTTTTTTCTTTTTTTCGAAACGCTTCACATGTATGGAGAAACTAGGAGCGGCCAGAATCGAGATTATTCTCAGAAAAAATGAAAACGAAAATTCTCCCTCGCGTTAGAAAATCATCTCTAAACTCCTAAACAGGGAAGTCGTTGAGTTACTTCCTCACTTGAGATGTTGATCTGAACCTTCAGTGCCTCGAAGAGCATGAAGAAACCTTCAGACTTATGTCGTAGAAAGTTTTTTTTTTTTTTTTCTTGAAATAAAAAGGAAAAAAATCGCATGGATAAACCACCACAAGACGAGAGGGGCTGAGGAGGAGGCCTTCTGAGACAAGCTGCGCTCCACACGTCCCTCAGAAGATGCGACGAGAAGAAGCTGCTCTCTTACTTAGGAATTTTAAAGGTATTTTTAAAAACAAACAAAAAAAAATCAAAAAACGAAAAAACATCCAGAACTCACCTGTTCGTAAGATCTCCTCTCTGAAAGTGTCCGAAGCGGCTGATTTCCTCTTTTTTCTTAATTCCTCCTCCGCCAACCTCGCCGTTATAATCTCACTTTATCTCAACGCGCGTCTGAGTCCAGCCTCCAGCAGCGCGCATGCGCACATTTTACATTTTACACCCCCCCCCCCTCCGGCCCACATGACGTCGATATTTGTTTTCTTCTTTTTCTTTCTGACAGTCCCACAAAATGGATTATTAAAGATGACGGATGATTCGCTTTTATTAATTGTTAAAAAAACAAAAAACAAATAAAGAAACAAGCAAGAAAAAAAACAGCAGTTTATACTAAAATTATTAAAAATTGCAGCTCAGTCCTGAGTTTGAAAGTTTTATCTCAATATCATTTCCTGAGTTGTGGCTGCTGTTGTTCTTCCAAAGGCTGGGAAGGAGAGAAATGGTTTAATTTAATGTTAAAATTCGAAGTCCCAACGCAGGAAGTGGACGTCCCCTCCACGCGTGACGGGGCTGCGTTACCCCTGGCCGCCAGCAGGGGGCGACTTCCAGGGGTGTTTGTTTTCTGTCTCCCTGAAAGCGAGGAAGATGAGGCATGAATGGTAAAATGTGAGAAAAAAAAAAAAGCACAATGGAGCATGAATTCTGGCACAAAAAACAAAGGTATAATAGAAGAAGAATCGTTGTAACTTCTGGAGAGACGTGTAGGGATTTGATTCCCGGCTGCATCTGAGAGGGAGGAGAAACCAGAGTGATATTTCTGAGGACGTAAACTGGAAACGTGAACGGAAAACAGCTGCAAAACAGTTTCTGTTAGAAACCGTGCCCTCCTGCAGGCCGCCGTCTACGTTTTGGACACGTTTCTGGATGTTTTCAGCGAGCGCGCCCTCCTCGCCGGCGAGCACGGCCACGTCCAGGAACAGCTCCTGGATCTCCAGGATCCTCTTTTCCAGGTCCGGCAGCTCCCTGTGACGGCTCTCGAGCCGCGCCAGAGCGGACCGGGCCGTCTTTCCCTCGGGCGGGAGGCCGAACAGCGTCCGGTCCCGGCTCTCCACCGTGCCGGCCAGCTCTTCCTCACTCACCTCCCTGCCCAGCACGTCCAGCTGCCGCCATCAGGCCTCCCCTGTGGTCCACCTCCGCGTCGTTGTATCGGCCGATGACCTGCCGCAGAGCGGAGCCGAGGCACCGGTGCTGAGTCCGAGCGATCCGGGTCACCGGGCGGTCGATCCCTCGCCCGGCCTCCAGCTCCCCTCTGAGAGAATCCAACACGCGCAGTCGTCGAGCTCCACATGGATGAAGCCCTCGGCGTCTGTCTGCGCCCGACGGAGAAGAACCGGCTTGTCACGAGGAGGCGCTGTACCCGCGGCCAAATAAGAGAATCGGAGGAAAAGTCAGACAAAAAAGAAAATGGATTCGTGTCGTGTTGATGGAATCATGTGTATTCGAGATGAGACGTACTTTAATCATCCCGTGATTTAGAGTGTAATCAATTTATAATTATAATCCTGTTTATTTTATCGGTGCCATTGTTTCATTGTCGTCGCCCGTCCGTCCTTATCCTTGTATCCTTGTTGCTGTCAATTTTGGTTCTACTCTCACCCTTACTGGCTATTTATTTATCTTATGTATGTGTGTGTGTATGTATGTAGATATGTATGTGTGTATGTGAATATATATATATATTTTTTACTTTCTGTCTTTTAATTGTGTATATTGCTTTTAATTGTTTCGTGCTTATTTATATTTTGACTATTTTTTTGATATTGTTATTGTTGCGCTGCTGCGACAAAGGAATTTCCTCAATGGGGATCAACAAAGTATTTTCATAGCTTATCTTCATCATTTTAGAAATCATTTTATAAATAAGTGTAAAAATAAGTGTAATTCTTGTTCTCAGCTTGGAGCATTTGCTTGTTTTACATCCTGATCCAACTCTGCAACCAATACTTTACTTTAGGTCCATAGAATCAAAAGGTACATGAAGTCCTCCTCTCTTCTCCTCGACATCTTCTCAGTGTTAGACACTGCCTGAAGTTTACATTCTCTGGTCTTCATCTAGACCTCCAGTTCCAGCGTCCGTCTACCAATATCTTCACTCTCCCTCCTCTGTCCATGACCCAACCATCTCTGAGCGTCTCTCCAAAACATCTACCACGTGCCGTCCCTCTGCCGGACTCCTTCCTGATCCTCTCCATCCCGGTCACTCCCAAAGAGAACCTCCACATCAACAAAAACAGGAGAGTAAGAGAGATTTATGATACTCCATTATATGTAGAATCACCTATATTTTTATTGATGTTCACAATATGATGCTGTTTCCCCGTTTGACCCTCAAACTCGGGGACAAATCAAGTTTTTTCTGATTCTGATAAGCAAGAAGAAATGATGAGACCGAAAGAGAAGTTCCCTGAACCGTCACAAGGCGAAACTCTCCTCTCACTTTTGTTACGTTCGGAAAGTTTCAAGAATATCTCTCTGCGTGATATTTAATTCTCAATTTTTATTTTAGTTGAAACAAAAAAAAGAAAAGCTCCAGTCCAACAGTAATATGTACTTCATGTCATAGACTCTGTGATATTGAGTTTGACAAGAATGGGTCAATGATATCAGTGTTTTCCTAACTTCTGCTATCGAGCCGAAGCACCGCCTCGGCGGTGGGACAAATCATTTGCAAACCACCCTCTTGGTAAACAGCGAGAAGAGGAGGGAGAGCGTGACCTGCTGAGGGCGGGAAACGAGCTCGTCACGGAAAGTCATCTTGAGAAGACAAGAACGGAGAATCGATTTATTTTCAGTGCGTTTAACCGTGTCATTCCCAGACTGGTTTGATCAGACGGGATATTGAAATCTCAGGTTTTGACAAGAAAAAGCATTTCAAGCGTGAACTCGTAGGGTTTGAAGTTTAATGGAAAGAAACCCGTCGTATTTGAACAAGCGTAAAGACGTGACAATCGTCATCCACGATCCTTTGCTTTGACAGTCTTGTCACCCGCAGAGGGCGTCCGGAGGCTCCTCCCCCCTTCCCGACCTCGACGGTGACCCGACGAGCGGCCGAGATTCCGTTCTAACAGGAAAGGCTTTTCCGTAAAACCAAACTTTCTGCATTCCTCTCATGAAGGTACGGGCTGACCAACGGCGCGGCCGTGGGCGGACAGACGATTCATCTTTATTCGCGCGTCCGTTTATCAGATCGTTCTCTGCGTTCTCTCACGGCGGTGGACGCAACAAATGCACAGGCGAGGCGTTCAAGAGAAAAATCAAGAAAATGCGGGTTCATATCCAGATGTGTGTGTGTGTGTGTGTGTGTGTGTGTGTGTAGGTGAGAGAGGAAGTTATTAAAGTGCGATATCTCGTCTGGTAGATGCAGTTTGGCCGAGGCCCTTGCGCTCACACCGGCTGCAGCGGGGAAAAACCCCGGCAACCGTCAGCTGATCGTCGCTCATGAGACCTGAAACAGAATATCGGAGAATGAACAGTGACACATCAGGACCGTGTGTCGCAGTCATTTCGACAGCCAGTGATGTGTGTGTGTGTGTGTGTGTGTGTGTGCGTGTGCGTGTGATGAGTCATTTCCATCGGTCTCCGTGAGTCAGAGTCAAATTGACACGGTTTTTCTTCACAGGGGAATTTGTTTGAGGTTTGAGCGACGAGGCTTTAAGCTGCGCTGGACGAGGTAAAAAAACGAGGTCTGTAAATTCAATTTAAAACCTCTGGATAGCGAAAAGATAAGGTGGAAGCGCGGAAGTGTTATCAGATAAATGCGCTTAAAGTGTGAAAGAGCTCTCTGTGAAAACAACATCATCTTATTATAGAATATTTTTTGGTAAATATTGATAACTGACAATACACAGAACATTTCAGTGTAATTTATATGCTTTTACATATTTGTGTTGCGTTATAAAGTCAAAGTCAAGTCAAAGTCAGCTTTACTGTCAATTTCTCCACATGTACTGGACATACAGAGGAATCCAGAGGACCTTTCTCACTTTCCCATGAGATTAGAAAAATGAGATTCACAAAATAATGATGCACATTAGCGCGCTTTAACAGTGAAGTGCGCAGAAAGCGATATAAAGTGCATGCAGATAGAATCTACCGGTACCGAGGTGAAGGGATGATAGAGAATTAACTGCATAAAAACCCGACATGTATAAATATATGTCATTTGAATGTAAAGAGAAGCAGCAGAGTTATCAGTCCAGTTCGGTGCAGAAATCATTCATATTCATGTGGCAAGCTGGGGTTTCGCAAAGCGACAAACGGCGTCAAGGATGTATTGCTCATGGGAAATTGCTCTTTAGAAGACGGGTTTGAGTCAACATTCAACAAACAGGGAAAACCCAGGGGTGGCATTTCACAATGCAAACAGTGAAACCATAGCCAAATCTGGCCCGCAGTGGCATTATGTTCGGCCCGCGAAGCCTGCAGTGCATTGAGCGCTGATTCTACAAATCACAGAAGGCTCTGCTGGTGTTTTGACGCAAAAAATCACGACAGGACCCATAAACGCCCTCTCCTGTGGTGACTGTCGTCATAGCGACACGTTCATTGAAGGATATTATTATTAGATCATTGGTTTATTATAGTTATTTTATTTTGACATTTATTATTAGCCTGTGAGAAAAGGAACTTTAATTCAGAAGGCCGTAAATAAAAAGAGGCATCCGAGTTTTATCTAATTTTCATTGAAGAAATGAATGACATTGATTTGTTTTTTAATTTGAATTTCAAATTTGCACGTGTGCAACACTAAGTTATATAACGTATAGTATTAAGCTTTGCTTGTTCCATTTTCAGTTTTGAAGCCAAACTTGTTTGGGTCCAGATGAAAAGGTTCATTGTTTTATCTGGAGGGAGATTTTTTTCAATAAATATCAATGTTAGCTGCAACTTTATCCCAGTTTTGAATTTAGGCCCACTGTGCGTTTGACTTGACAGCCCTCAGTTAAATGACGCCGCAGGTTCGTGCATCAACGACAACATTGAGCAACTATTTAAACGACCGAGTTCTCTAACCAGGCTAGTTCCGCATCATCCGATTATTTCATATGAATACTGCATGTTTCACATCATTACGTTTGTAGAATAATCAGCAACAAATTAATCATGTCAATAAAACGGACTGGTTCATTATCTCCACCTCTTGTCCTGGAGTCAGGGTTATGGAAGGTTGCTGGACCAGAGACATTCAACCACTCACTCCCTCATTCGCACGTCTGAGCAGCGATTGAATCTCCTGCACGTTTTTGGACGACGGGAGCAAACCGGAGGAAATCCACGCAGACACGGGAAGAACATGCTAATGTCGGAGTTGAACCGGGGACCTCCTTGCTATGAGATGGAACTCCTGCAGTTTATCATTTTAAATTTTCAAATATAGTACAAACCTATACAATTTAAATGTATTAATTCATTGGTATAGTAATATATATCTATATTTTTGCGAATTGATCAAATGTACAGTTTCTTGGCAAAATATACTTGGTTATTTTCCCTCACAGTCTGTGGCCGCAGCGTCCGTGAACCTGCAGGAGTTCGAATTCACACTCCTGTGTTTCACTTGGCTTTTGGCGCCAAAACTCAGACTTCAGTAGAAAGGAAAACACTCTGTCCTGCAGATGGCACCAAATCACCGGTACATTTATCAGCCTCAGCTGAAGAACTTCTCATCCGGGGTCAGTTTTTGCTCCGGTTATCAATCATTTATGGCGTTTAGTTACAGAAAAGCAATTTTTCGATTTTCCCTGGAATATTCTTATTTCAATTACACAAATGAAAATTACAGCGCCTTTTCCAGATCGTTCCAGGCCAAATTAAGCCTTTTTAAATCATAAAGACTGAAATAAACAGCAGTTAAGGGGATACTGAGGCAAAACCCATGTTCATGGAAATAAGGTTTAGGAATTAATTGTCAATCATTATCATGATAAGTAGCTCTCAATGTAGATCAAAACAAAAACAAATCACAAGCAGGACCTAGAAAGAAAATTAACTAAATAAAATAAATAAAAGAAACTTAAAACCATGTTGAGGAAGTGGCCCGTTCTGTTTAGAATTTCTCATGTTTTAAATTTTTAATATTCCAGTGAACCAAATGTTAGTCGGCTCCATTAAATAATCGCCACTTCTCCAATTTTTTCAAAAACGACTTTTTCAAAGCTCAGTTCTTTTAAAAATGTGATCATTAACACAAAAATAACTTCAAAATAAATGTGGGACTGCATCGGGGATCAGCTGTCATCGCTTTTTTGTTTGCAGCGGTGATACACAGGCCGACAGATGAGTCTGGACAGGAACCAACGAGGACGAAGATGTTTGCAGATGACATTGTAGTTCAGATTCAGAAAACTTGATTGTCTATTGCAGCATAGCACTCGACAGGGTTAGTGTATACAACAGCTGTATGAGTAATAACCCAGAAGATTGGACATCATGTAGAAAACACCTAGCAGAATTAAGAACATAGTTGAAAAGGTTCCTGTTATTTCACTTGCTCACTTGATTATCCGCTGCAGTTTGGATTTGTTTGTCGCTGTAGTGACAGCGGGGGAACAGGTGGAGCGAAATCTCGTGAGGTGACGGTTTGCCCTGGAAAGGACAGGAATGAAGGTTAGCCGCAGCAAGACAGAATACATGTGTGAACGGGAGGGACCCAAGTGGAATTATGAGGTTACCGAAGGTGGCTTAGGGTCAGCAGAGAAGAAGCGTCAGGGGTGATAAACGAGTATCAGCCAGAACGAAAGGAAAGGTGTGCAAGACAGTGGTGAGAGCAGCGATGCTGAGTGGTTTGGACACAGTGAAAGCTTGAAAGTGCGGAAAAAAGACAGGAAGCAGAGCTTGAGATAAGCAGAGATGAAGATATTGAGTGAGGAGGAGTGAGTCCATCACAGGGACAGCACGTGTTTTGGAGATGAAGTCAGACTGGGGTTTGACAAAGGGTTTGGACATGAACAGAGGAGGGATAGTGAAGCTCCGGGTAGAAGGAGGATGAGGTTGGAACTGCCATGCAGGAGGTCTGGAGGAAGTCTGAAGAAGAGATTTATGCATGGCGTGAGAGAGGACATGAAGTTAGTTGGTGTGATAGAAGAAGATGCAGAGAACAGGGTTAGATGGAGGACGATGATTGGCTGCGGCGACCCCTGAAGGGAGCAGCCCAAAGGGAAAGAAGAAGCTTCTCGTCGGTGAACTGTATCACCTGAGGGTGTGTTGTTTCTTACTCTCCCCCTCTGACGGGCTTCAAACTACAAATCGGAGTCAAAGATTCACCAGGAAGCACAAGTACCTTGGCTCAATCTTGAGTCCCGTCCAGGTTGCTGCCGCCATGTTGCCTCAGTCAGCTGGTTGGTTGCTCCAACCCTGCAGCTGTCTTTGGAGATCCTTACGTTTGGCAAACCCAGAACGGTTGCATGTTGCTGGAAAAGGAGGGGTTTCGCCCTGATATTTCTATCCTGGTCACTTTTTTGGGTCTTAATAATCAAGTAACCTTTGCGAAAAACATCGGCCTCCTTTGTGCAACCGATTGGTTTGAGGAAGATTCTTTAAAAGCTGAAATCAACCATCCGTCAACTCTTTGAAAGTGCCCCGCTTAAGTGTTTGCTCCACCGCCGAAAAAACAAAACAATCGAGAAACTACAATAGCAAGTTTTTAAATTCCCCTGGACAGACAGACCATGCACAATGACGGGTACACTTGCACTTCCCTGTGTGTTATTACATTAGGTTGCATCAGGCCTCCGAGTTTGGCCTCCGCAGTCGGCGGAGAAAACATCAGCTGTTTTGAGTTACCATAGTAGTGACTCCAATTAATCCCGGTGATTAGCTTTGTACCGAGGTTCACATAGGAGTGTGTCCCAGCGTCTAATCAGATGTCCACAGATTTTGGTCATGGGTTCGGGGAGGCTCGCTCTCCTCTCAGATATTTCCCAAGGTCTTATTTTGTCCAAAATCAGTGATTGGTCATGTTTATTTGTGAAGTGATCGTGCCCTCGGCTTCGGCCGGGACAAACTTTGAGGGTTGGAGACCGACGGTGTATTACAGGGAATTACATCTACGATATCAGAAAAAGGATTAATTTCATGGGCCATCTGACCTAACTGAGTGGTGATAAAATGATTTAAAATGTTAAAAAAGTACAACCTCTAATCCTGATTGGAATGGAAAGTCTGACTTAGTGACTGAAGTGCCAGCATGCTGAAGGGGACATGTCACAATTCCATCATCACTCGCGGTTTTCAACGAAACCGTCTGCTTTTTTACGAAATCCTTGGATCGAAAAGGAAACCTCCTTTTCTTTGGCCGGTGATCCAAAGCCGTTCCCATAAGAGCACATCGTCCTGTCTGCGGACACAAAGTATGATCTTGGGCTGAGACAATTGTTGGTTTGTTCCAGTGGTTACAAATAATCTCTTTGAATAAAAGGTTGAATAATGGATTTATTGTTTTGAAACTGTGAAAAGTCCCAATTGATTTTCTGTTTTGGTTTTGTAGCTTTAAAGTTGGGTCTTGCATCTGAACTTTTACCCCCGGCCTTCGTAATGCATACCGTGGCCTCAGGATTCCCTGATGGCCCGTTTCTATGGTCATCATGTGAGAGTGCCAGTGTCCAGCGTTTCCCCTCTCAGCCTAGCCAGCTACCAGCCAGTGATCCTCCAGCTGTCAAGCTTGCTAGCATCGAGCCTGAGCTGCAGTCTCCTGGACTGCCTTCAATGTCACCGGCCTATCCGGAATTTTCATAGAACCAAGTCCTCTGTGCCGCATCAGCCGACACGATCTTCAGGGATGGTCGAGTCAGAGTTTTGTCACATCGGGTGACTTATTTGGCATTGCTTTACATTTGAAATCAAAGTGAGCCATTCCATTTTAACAGGTAATAGTATTAACTACTTTTGCTATAATTACAATGAAGGGGAATTTTTTTTCCAAATTTTGTCGCATCCCATGGAGGCCACAGCACTCTTAGCATTTGCCTATATTGCCTAATTTTGCCCAACACTTGACCTCGATCCCACTGTCTGATTTGTTTTGTTCGATGAGACCCATCTGGGGTCCGTCCACTGAAGAGGAGATCGTGCCGCGGCCCTATTTGAATTTTTGATTTTCCAATTAGCTTTCGCAGTTTTAACTTTTGATTGTGTGTGTGTCATCTCGTGGTTATTTCCTGTTTTATTTTGCTAATCCTGCCTTACCTTGTGTTATTTCCTGACTGTTCATTGGCTTCACCCAGTGGCGTGCGGTGAGGTTCATGGCCGGTGAGGCACCGACTTCCTTTGGAATGATATTTACAATCTCCACAAAAAGCAGTTGTAAGCAGTTGTTGTAAAAGTCCTCTTTGTTTTCTTGAATGTATCTTTTCTATTTTATCCTACATTGCTTATAGAAGGAGGACGGCAATATCAAGCTGCTGCTAAATCACATACACCCCCTTTGGGTGAGGCACAGCATTGGCTGCCTCACTTCATGATTTTTCTCCACGGTTTATTTTCCGATCAGCAAGAATAATAGCGTCATTCACTTAAGCTAAAAGACGTTACACAGTTTGTAGAAGGTTGTGGTGTATATAATAATATGATAGATGCTTCTATAGACATTCTATAAGCGACATGCTGATAAACAGAAACAAGCATGAACCACGCAGCCCTGTTTGTGAGGGACTTGGCTGCCGCACCATGGCTTACATTTGATCAGGAAATGCGTGAATACAGAAATTTATACTTCAGAACATTCACAAAAAGATTGGACTCATACAGAAAGTACATTTATGAATCAAATCAGTGGAAAAATGTTAATATTAATCTTACGTTATCATTGTCTTTTCTTGTTCATAATTACAGGTGAGGCTCCTCCTCACCTGCCTCCCCTTACCGAGCGTCACTGGCCTCACCTCTCAGTCAATTGTCCTTGTTAGCAGCAGATTTGCTGTTTTTGTTTTTGTTGGTTCATTTGTGTAATATAATGCATAAAGTGTTTCTCCCTGAATCTTCTCTCTGACCTAGTGAATAAAGGAAAGGTGCCTATTTGCTGCATCAGCGTACACCTGTCTCTGCACAGTTTTTCTACTGTCTGAACTGAGTTAATGTCAAGCCCCCCTTCCAGGCGGCCTCCATGACAGCCTGCAGTCTTTCATCGTATGATCAAGTCAGACGGTTTACTGTTTGCTTGCCACAGTCATGATATTTGTCCACATGTCTCAGTTTAATCTCCAAATCACATTAACTCTGTTTTTGTCTAGTTACATTTGGGCGTTCAGGTGATTTCCATTTTCAAGAAAATTTCTCAATCATTGAAAATCATTCAAGCCTCTGCCTATCAAGTCAATCGACTCCAAAGATATTAAATTATGAGGGAATTCAAACAAAGAAAATTGCTGTAATAATCAAATGAAGGCAGAGAAATGGTTGAAACATTCAGACTTAAAGATTTACAGCAAAGAATGATATATTTTTGACAAGGTCAACAAACAAGATCAGGACCGATGTGAAGTGTGGCATTTCTTTGGGAAAACAACTGGCACGTCAAAGTATGAAATGGTAAAAGTGCAAGGGTGTGGCGCTGAAGAAAAAATGATGATAGTTGATCAGATTTGAGGGAGC
>CAAKHD010010865.1:0-22014 GCA_901007705.1 Fistularia tabacaria | reverse complement strand
TGGAAGTGCGCGCTGAAGCTGTTCGCAGGAGACCACAGCTGATATTGTTTGTTATGCCAAAATTTCTTGACGTTTACCAGGCAGTAATGATGAGAAGATGATGAAGAACTCTCTGCTGACACCGTCTGGTTATATAAAAAGGTTTTATTTTAAAAAAAAGTGTGACATCAAACAGGCACCATGGTCTTCAACATGCCATATGGACCCAACCTGGCTAGGTCCCTGTCCCAAACAACCTTGTTGTTCACATTAAAATTCTTTAAGGGGTGTGGAAACCTGTTCTGTTTGTGTGAGACTTGATGTCTTTCCAGCAGGTTGCATTTGAGAAGCAGAGCGCCTTGGCTGGTATTCAATATTTGACTAACGGACTTCTGGGGTTACGAGTCGGAGAAGACCTTTCCTTTAGTGCAGTGGTCCCATACCCCCGGGCCACGGACCAGTCATTTGGTACCGGGCCGCACAAGAAAGAATAGATAATTGCATTATTTCCGTTTTATTTATTATCTGAGTCTGAACGATCTTTTATTTTGAAAAATGACCGGATTCTCTCTTACATCTCATTCACGTGAACGCTAAAATTTGACCCACAAGCTACCAAAATGAGTAAGAAACAGAGGTCTTTGGAAAGATTCTTTGTGAAGGGGAAAAGGCCCAGAGATGAGACAGAAGAAGAGCCTACGACTTCCAAGAAAAAGAAAGCTGCATTTAACAGACAATACCAGGAGTCCTACTTAAAATATGGAGTTATCGCAACAGGTGATTCTCACGCACCAAGCCCGCTCTGCTTAATATGCAGCGGCCAGCTCTCCAATGAGGCAATGAAGCCTTCAAAACTGCTTCGCCGCTTGGAGACCAAGCACCCTGAATTAAAAGACAAGTCCTCTGAGTATTTTGAAGTATTTGTGAAGCGGGGTTTTCTGCAGTGACAGCAAAAAAAACAACTATGGAGTAAACAGGACATAAACACTTTGGGTGTCATTGCCTCCCATTACACCATAATGGGACCGTCTCGTTGCAGAAAAACAAGCTCAGAGCTCCCACTGAGTCATCGTTATCAAGAGTTAAAATTTTCATGCACTATATATTCTTTTTGTGGTGTATCTGTATCTTATTTTGAAGGCATGCTTAAACGTTACCATAGCGACCATTGTCAGTGTTAGGGGCAGAGTGGGTATTACTCATGTTGTTGGCGCTATGTCATGACGCTGCTAGTAAAGTTGCATAGGAGTACACAGTGGATTTACGTTCATTATTATATTATGCCATGGTTTTTATGCCAGTCGTATCATTTTATTTTGTTGTATTTATCCGCCACACCTTAAAGGCATGAAAATATTGTATGACATGAATCCGGTTCTTGGTGCTAAAAAGGTTGGGGGGCGCTGCTTTAGTGAAAGCATATAGTTATGGCCTGGCTCACTGCTAGTAATGCTGCCATAGGGTTACTCTGCTGAGGGATATCCAATGAGGCACTTCTCTCATTCTTCACATTCTTCCTCTTCTGTCTGCACTCACATCCCTTCATTAATGCATTATTATAATCTCATGTCTTCTTCTGAGTTCCTGGGCCCTTTCATTTCACAGATTCATAGGGGCCATGGCTTGATCTACTGCAGCAGTCATGCTCATTAATATTGTATTATGTCACAAGAATCTTGAAGCTGTTAGGACTGCTGTTGTTTCTAGCATGAGATGGTTTGTGCCTGTCCTTCGCATCCCAACCTTCATACCCTTCTCTGTCTCTATCACAATCTCGTTACCCGTACTTTCATTCTGTTATGGCCAGCACTCCCTTCTTTTTGTTTCATCTTGTTGTGCAGGTGTTCAGTGTTGTCAATTAGAACAGCTGACATTTCTTCGTTTGGAGGCAAAGACCAGCCTGGCAAATGGCGAGAGATCTCTCTAAGGTTGTCCAGTGCATGCTGGAAGTCTGCAGTGTGGATGCAAACCCCAAAGGGTATCACATTGAGCATGCTGCAATCCTTGCTCTCTGGAGAAAGCAGTCTGGATGTGCAGATGGTGCTAACTACACTTGCTGGTAGCCAGTGCTAAGGTGGAGGGAGCTGAACCAGTAGGACCAAGCAATGTAGTCAATAATGTCATCAACCCAGAGCATGGGGTAAGAGTCCTTATGGGTAACTGTGTTTACATTTATCAATGCAAAAGTGCCTACTTGTTGTCCTTCCTGACCTGGACAGCTGGTATTGTCATTGTGTGCTCTATTATTGCTGATGAAATTTCTTCAATCTTACCTTCAGCTGTGGTTCACAGAAGGAGCAACATGGGTCCCTCTTTCCTTGTGCTCACCACCCACAGGAAGGGCCAAGGGAGTCAAGTGCAGTGTGAGCTGGAGTGGGGGACCTTGGTGGTCCGACCCTTGACTGCAGTAGCTGGCTCTTGAAACATGGAATATCACCTCTCTGCCGGGGAGTTGGTGCGTGAGGTTGAGAGATTCCGACAAGATATAGTCAGACTCCCCTCAACACACCGCATGGGGTCTGGAACCAGGCCTCTTGAGAGGGGCTGGATGTTTTTTTTCTTTTTAAACTCTGGAGTTGCCCCTCGTGAGAAGCGCCGGGCAGGGGTTGGCATATTGATTGCGCCGAGACTCAGCGCCTGTACGTTGGGGTTCAACCCAGTGGACGAGGGGGTAGCCTCCCTCTGCCTTTAGGCGGGGGGGACGGGCTTTGACTGTTTGTGGCTATGCACCCAACAGCGGTTCAGTTTACCCACCCTCCATGGAGTCCCTAGGGGGCTGCTGCTAGAGAGCGCTCCTTCTGTGGACTCCCTCATTCTTCTCTGAGACATCAATGGGCATGTGGGCAATGACAGTGTGACTTAGAGGAATCGCACTCCCTGATCGGAACCGGAGTGGTGTTTGGTTATTGGACGTCTGTGCTCATTACGGAAAACTTCTCAGACCTCCTCAATCCTATAGAAATGCCTTCCAATGAGGAAGCAGAGCTCGGGGACTCTGGAGGACGTCTCCCTATTTCCGGGGCTGAAATAGCCAAAGCTCTTCAGTTATTGGGCCCCAGGGGTGGATGACATCCGCCCTGGGTTCCTCAAGGCTCTGGATGCTGCAGGGCTGTCCTGGCTGACATGCCTCTACAGCATTGCGTGGATGTTGGACAGTGCCGCTAGAATGGTAGACTGGGGTGGTGATCCCCCTTTTTAAAAGGGGGGCTTGAAGGGTGTCCCTCAACTATGGGATCACACTCCTCAACCTCCCTGGAAAGTTCTATCCATCGACGCTCGAGAGGAGGGTCTACCAGTCCGTTGAACCTGTTAATACGGGCTAATCTTTCCCTGTATGACTGGTGTCGGAGCTTTGTCCACATCGCCGGTTGTAAATCGTACCAGTTTCCAGTGAGAGTTGGTCTCCGCCAGGGCTGCCCTTTGTCACTGATTGTTCATCACTTCTATGGACAGAATTTCTAGATGAGCCAGGGTGTCTGGCAATCTGATTTGGTGGCCACAGGATGGAGTCTCTGCTTTTTGCAGATGATGTGGTTCTGTTGGCTTCATCAGGCCATGACCTCCAGCTCTCACTGGAGTGGTTAGCAGACGGATGAGGTTCAGCACCTCCAAATCTGAAACCATGGTGCTGAAGCAGAAACAGGTGGAGTTCCCCAATGGAGGAGTTTAAGTATCTGTCTTGTTCATGAGTGAGGGAAGGATGGGGCAGGAGATCGACAGGAGGATCGGTGCAGTGATGCAGACTCTGAAACGGTCTGTCGTGGTGAAGAGGGAGCTGAGCCAGAGGGCGAATCTACATTCCTACCCTCACCTATAGTCAAGAGCTGTGGGTAGTAACTGAAAGAACAAGATTGCGGATACAAGTGCTTGAAATGAGTCTTCTCCGCAAGCTGGCCAGACTCTCCCTGAGAGATTAGGTGAGAAATTTGGTCATCTGGAAGGAATTCTGAGTAGAGTTGCTGCTCATCTGCGTCGTCAGATGAGATGGCTTCGGCATCTGGTCAGGATGCCTCCTGGCTGCCTCCTGGGGGAGGTACTCCTGGCATGTCCGCCTGGTAGGGGACCACGGGGAAGACCTAGGACACACTTGAGAGTGTCTCTAGGCAGGCCTGAGAGCGCCTTGGGGTCCACCCAGAAGAGGGAAGCCTGGGTTAGGGTTAGCAAACAAAGGGAGAAAGTGATCTGTTCCAAAATATGTATTTCTTCTCACCATTCCTCTATTATCCTTTCAGTTTTTCCCTTTCAGGGGTCGCCACAGCGAATCAACCTTCTCCATCTAACCCTATTCTCTGAATCCTCCTCTCTCATGCCAACTACCTTCATATCTTCTCTCACTACGTCCATAAACCTTTTCCTCGGTCTTCCCCTAGACCTCCTGCCTGGCATCTCCCATTCCAGCATCCGTCTACCGATACAGTCCCTCCTCTGTACATGACCGAACCATCTCAGTCTGGTTTCTCTGACCTTCTCTCCAAAACATCTAACATGTGCTGTCCCTCTGATGGACTATCTTTCTGATCCTATCCATCCTCGTCACTCCCAAAGAGAACCTCAACATCTTCATCTCTGCTAACTCCAGCTCTGCCTCCTGTCTTGTTCAGTGCCACTGTCTCCAAACCGTACAGCATCGCTGGTCTCCCAACTGTTTTGTAAACCTTTCCTTTCCTTCTGGATGATATTCTTATATCACATAGAACACCTGAAACTTTTCTCCACCCATTCCAACCTGCTTGAACCCGTTCTTTCTCTTTTCCACACTCTTTGTTGCTCTGGACTGTTGACCCTAAGTACCTGAAATCCTCCACCTTCTTGATCTCCACTCCCTGTAGCCTCACCATCCCACCCAGGTTCCTCTCATTTACACACATATATTCTGTCTTGCTGCGACTAACCTTCATTCCTCTCCTTTCAGGAGCATACCTCCACCTCAAGATTTTCCTCAACCTGTTCCCTGCTCTCACTACATGTCATGTGGAACTGCCATCTGCCACTGACACAATGTCATCTGCAAACATCATGGTTCATGGAGATTCCTGTCTAACCTCATCTGTCAGCCTGTCCATCACCACTGCAAACATGAAGGTGCTCAGAGCTTCATGCTTCACCTTCAATTTCTAATTTCAGGCTCATAAGTCTATCTGATGTTCTCTTCATCTCCAGAACATTCCTAAAACTCATCCTTCAAGATAACTCCTAGTCCATTTCTCTTCCTGTCAGTACCATGATAGAACAACTTAAAACCTGCTCCTAGCCTTACTCCCTTTCCATCTGGTCTCCTGGACACAGTATATCCACCTTCCTTTTCTGCATCATGTCAACCAACTCTCTACTTTTTCCTGTCATCGTCCCAATATTCAAAGTCCCTGCCCTCAGTTCAAGACTCTTGCGTTTCCTCTTCTCACTCTGCTTCTGAACACGCTTTCCTCCTATTCTTCTTCGACCCACAGTGCCCAATTTTCATCGGTACCCTGTAGGTTATCAGCACCAATGGCGGTCGTTGTTAACCTGGGCCTCGACTGATCCGGTATGAAGTTTTTTTAGGTTTGATTCGCATATTTGGTTTTGGCAAAAGTTTTACGCTGGATGCCCTTCCTGACGCAACCCTTTGCATTTATCCGGGCTTGGGATCGGCTCAGGGAGACACTGGCCCGTGCCACCCTGAGGCTACCTTTCTATAAGAAAGTTGACATTTCCCAGAATATATGAATAGTTTTGAAATGGTATGGTATTTTCATATGAAAGATGGTTTCTAATATTTTGTGCATCTCTGACCAGAAATCTGTTATAACTGGACAGTGCCAGAATATATGCCAGTGATTAGCGTCCCGGTTCCCACACATTCTCCAGCACTTTGCATCCTCTCCTGTAAAACAAGTTTCCTGTTTATGGGTCAGATAGAATCTTATTAGACATTTCTATGCAACTCTCAATGTATGCGAGTTGGTGCATTTCCATCAAAAGTCACAAATGTACCACTCCTCCGCAGATTGAAAAATCACTTCATTCTTCCAGTTGTCTTTAATATGGACTGTGGAATGGTTTGTTGTTTTTTCGTCATGATGCCCCTGTACAGTCTAGACATACTTACTTTGGTTCGATCTGATTTATAAGGATGTAGAAACACTTAGCACTGGGTCAATCGGGTTCACTAAGATTTTAATAACTTCGAATATAGTGATTGCAAGTACCTGGAAAAAATCTTGCTTTTCTAGTGTGTTTTCTTTGCAGAGTTTGGAAACGTTATCTGTCCCGTGTACATTGTTGAATTAAATGTTATTCCTTTGGCTATCCAGCTTTGTTATACTCTATTATAAATGATTCCAATTTATCATGCCATTTATATGTATCTTTAATTGTGTTCCAAATCGTTGGATAAGTTAGAATTTTATTCCTGAATTCTTCCAGATCCTTGTTACCAAGTACTGCCAGAATCGGAGGATCATTTGAGTGACATTTCAATGTCTTTCCGCCTTGCATGGTAGTCTCGGTTACACAAATTTATCAGTGGTCTGAGCTGAGAAAAAAATAATCTTTGAAACTTTGTAGACCTATAACTCCTTTCAGGAGTTGTAGTGTTTTGTACCTAATCCTGTTTTTTAACCTTACCATATGAACCTGGAAATATTGTTATCCCATTCAGAGAATTAGTTTTTATTGGAAGAGCTTGAAAAAGAAGCCTTGGGAGAACATTCATTTTATGGTCTCCACTCTTTGGGTAAGGCTCATAAATGGGTTGGAGTTCCATCTCTGTATATACAATTTTATCCTGGCAAGGAGGGGGAGCATAGTTGGTCTTTGCCAATGTTGAAGCATCATTACCCCCTAGATATTTCAAGGTAGTCTGGTCCCATTTGAGATGGAGTTTATCCTGGAATTGTTTTTGAGGGAGGGTAGTTTTGTGTTAGAATTTGGGTTTTCTGAACATTTAGTTTGTGTCGTGCAAAGTTCAAATAGCCAGGCGACCAAATTAGCTGGGTCGTTTAGATATAACGTTGTCAGTGCACTGTGCAATATTGTGTTGCTCCCCATTTATATTGATGCCCTTAATATTATCAGATTTTCTGTCCGATCCATTCAACAAGTGGTTTGATGTATAGCACAAAGTGGTGACAATCCACAACCTTGTCTAGGGCCCCGTTCTAATTTCTGTGTTGACTGTCTTCTCAGCGTAAAGGCTAATCAATAAAGCTTATGGTTCATGTACTCGCATGGGAGTCAATTTATGCAGTGAGCGCCTGATGTTGTCATGGGTTAGTCTCTGAGATGAAACCTGTATGGATAAGGTGAGGGAGGACTTCTTCTACTCTTCTGGCAAGTATCTATGTATACAATTTGTAATCCGTATTCAAGACTGAAATTGGTCTGATGCACAATCCATTCTGTTGATTTTTGTATTTCGATCTTCTGATAATTTGGGTAAATGAAGGGGTGTTAAGAACTGTTCGTTCCATTGGTCAACTTCTAATGGTGGCTGAGTGTATATAGTTAACAGTAATTCTGAAAAGCCAATTGTATTTCCTGTTGCTTACTTAAGAGGGTTTTTGAGCGCGAGTCCCTTTTGTAAATTGTACTGCCTGCTCGTTTTTGCAGTTTCTTTGCCAGAAGCTCTGAAAATCTTGAACTATAGTAAGTTTACTTTGTATAGATCGTCTTTTTTTGTATTTCATGTGAGTTCTTGGCATTAATCTTAACTTTGTGGGACGGTTAGTTCTTGGTCCCTTTTGTGTTTCAAGCTCCTTCAGTTCTCTGTTCAATTCTAATAGCTCACTATTATGGACAAGCAGACTTCTCATGCATTCATCAGGCATCCCCTCATTCTCTAAGGTCCTGAACAATCAAGTCAGAAACTCTACTGCCATCTCTCCTAGACACTTCTTTACCTCCACAGGTATAATATCAGGACCATCTGCCTTTCCACCCCTCATCCTCTTCAGTGCCCTCCTCACTTCACAATTACTAATCCTTGCTACTTCGTGGTCAACAATTGCTCTTCTACTCCTTGCTCTTTTTCATCTTGGTCAATTCTTAGCTCTTGAAGGTACTCTTTTCATCTTCCCATCACCTTTCTGGTACCAGTCAAAACATTTTTGGCTATCCTTACTCAATCTAAGCTGCCACATGTCCTTCCCTCCTTCTCTGTTTTGCCAACCTGTCTTAATCATTCTCTTCCTCCTTACTGTCCAACCTTGCACACAAATCATTGAACGTCCTATGTTTTGCTTTTGCCCCCCTCTACTGTCACATTGCCCTGTATGTCCCTATACTATCAGAAGAATCAAACAGAAACCCTTTAATTGCCAAGTAGCTTTTCAAATAGTAGGAAATATCCTCTTGTTTATGCCTGGCGGACAACATGGAATAATAAGCCAAAAAAAAATGAAATCAGAGCTAGGGTAATTGTTGAGATCCAGCAGCTGCTGCTTGATGAGCATCTGCCATGCAGGAGTGAACTCCAGCAGGTGTGAGTCATTAAGCCTCCAGGCTGAGAATAAGAGGAACCGTTTTGCCAGCCCTTCGGGGCCAGATTTGCATCGCACACCCTCCCTTACTGCCCCTTCCTCGCAAGGTTCTACGTCTCGCTGCCTCCACGCAAGGCTCCAGGTTTCGCCCTTCCTTGCAAGTTCTACATCTCCTTGTAGTAATAAACCCCTTTAATGCCCTACCTCCTCAAAGTGTCCTTCTGTTTGTGTCAAACCCCTGCATTCATCATGACATAATTTGTAGGGACAGAGTCTGTGGGGTTCCGGCCTCTTAGAGGCAGACTTCAGCTGGGAAGAAACTTTTTCTGGTGAGAGGTTTTGGTCCTAATGGACGGTGGCCTCCTGCCAATTGGGAAAGGTTCAAATAACCTTTGTCCATGGTGAGAGGCATCAGCCACAATCTTACCTGCAGGCCTGAGGATCCTGGAGGTGCTAAGGTGTTGTAGAGATGGCAGATTACAGCCAATCACATTCTCTGCAGAGTGGATGGCTTTCTGCAGTCTACCCTTGTCTTTGGTTTGGCTTGCCAGATCGTGATGGAAGAGGTGAGTGGACTCATGGAGGTGTAGAAGTGAAACATCATTGTCTTCGGCAGGTTAAACTTCTTTCACTGCCTCAGGAAGGACATGCTGGGCTCTATATACTCTCTCAGTACCTCTCCTGTCTGTACAGACAGTACTCTTGCAGATCCTCATTCCACCACCAAGTGTCCTACCATTTTCCAGATGACACACAAAACCCTCCCCTGGTCTCCCTGATCACCCAAACCACTTTTACAGACAGCGTTTCCTAACAAACTCGTTCCAAAATAACACTCACTCCATTTCAACCCGATGTACAAAAATAGAACAACTTAAAACCTGCTCCTAAGATTAAAGCCTGACTACCTTTCCACCAGGTCTCCTGGACACATGGTATACCCACCTTCCATCTCTGCATCGGGCCAACCAACTCTAGATTTTCCTGTCATCGTCCAAATATTCAAAGTCCCTACTTAATCCCAGACTCTTGCCTTCCCCCTTCTGTGTCTGCTTCTGGGGTACATGAATGAATAATACTTTATTGATCCCCAAGCAGAAATTCGTGTGGGAGGGGGGGCTCAGTGTGGGATAGGGGATAAAATTACCTCGGCACACAAGACTTGCATGTGTGGGAGGGGAGGAAGGGTAGTGTCACAGACAGACACTGGAGGCCGCGCGTGCTGCCCAACTGATGCCCGCATAGGCCTCCGTATGCTTCCCAGCAACGGTGGGGGAGGGTTTAGGGGCCAAGAAGGCGTTGAGTTGAGGGAGGTGTGTGTATTATGTGTCATGTGTGTGGATGTATGAGCCCACAGACTTAAGTCTTCATATAGTCCTGCCCAATTGTCTCTGCCGACTGATGGTGATAGGCACGGCCATTGCCATGGAGACGACCTTGGAGAGTTCATATACGGAGACCAAGTTGAGTGGTGGTGAGGGATAGCAGGGGGGAGCATCTTGTCTAGAGATACCAGCCTTCCAAGGCCAGCATCGGGGGAGCCAATGAAGAAAACAGTTGTTTTGGGTTCAGGCATACTCTGTAATTTTCCATCTGCCTTGAGTCTTTTCTTGTTCTCCCGGAGTTGATCCAATAGCCCAAATTAGGTGGCTAATTTCCATCGAGCCAAGCTGTCAACTTCTCCAAGTTGGTTTCCATCTTTGGCAAACGCTCATTCAGTCTATGACAGAGTTTGTCTATCATTTGAGTGTGACCAACTCTGCACATCTCTCCAACTAGGACTGGCAGCTTATTAAATTCTGCCAACTTCTTCCATATTTTGCGATAGAACAGGTAACCACAAGCTCCAAACAGCAGCATACCTGTTATCATAAGTCCAATGATGAAAATATCTTCAGCGTCCTCCACGGAAAGGATCGACAGGCATATAATCCTCCACTTCCCCCTGGAGTCCATCATATATCCAGCAATAAACGTTCCGTCGGGGCATGAGGGCTCACCTCTTCCCTGTCTTCTTGTTGAAAAGATTTGATCAATGACGTTGAGAAACCAGGTAATAAGTTCCATTTAAGGTTTTCCGTTTTCGGAAGAAGTGCAAGAGAGAGGCTCCGATAGTTCAGACAGAGACAACACGAGACAAAGATCAACAAGGAGGGAGGATGCAGGAGGGGATGGAAAAAGGGGCTGCCTTCGTTTAGAGCCAGGAAGAAGAAGGTGGTCGATCTTTCTCAGCCTTTTCGTCTTTTGGTATCTTCACTCCATTTGCATAGCTCCATGGCTGGGCAATTCTCCCCCTACTCAAGATCACCCTCAGAGCCTTCCAAAACTGTAGTAGTTTCAGGCAGTATTTGTACACCTTATACGGAAAGCTGCCCTCTTCACTATGAGAGTGGTTTTCGACCTCAGCCGATGTCCCCCCCTTGCCCGTCATTTCCAGCATCTGATGCACATCTTCATCAAATTGTTTCCACTCTGTTTTTTAGAACGAAGGGCCACTGGATCCTTGGTTGGGCTGAAGGAGTACAGTCAGTTGTTACCAGCGCTTGCTGGCATTGGAGGTCCTGTATGTTGCTTAGGGACAATGCCTCTTGAGGTCAGCTTTTGGTGGCAGTTGAGCTACTGGCAGTAGCAGCTGTTGTTGACACTGTGAGGCTCTGGGCACAGTGTGTCGTCGCTGGGCCTGGCTCCTCCTGCGTCTGACCAGAATTGACTTCCATGCATTGTGTCATTGTTACTGCTGTCTGGCATTTCATCCCTTTCATCCTTACCACATATGCACTATATTGCCGTTGTCGTCATTCTTGGGCCCGTCCTAATGAGCCCCCCCCCCCCCTTGGGCATCCCAGGGGGTATCTTTCCTTCGTGGGTTTTGTATCTAGCTTTGGGTTCTTCTCTCAGAAAATGTGGTTTGGGCTGCCAACTCTCCCTAGCCCTGGGTCGCCGTCTCCCCATCCATCCTCTTTCTCTCCGTCACCGCACATGGTTGTCATCCAGGCTGTTCCTGGTTGACAGACTATTTCACTTCAAACATCCTCTGATGCACATTCTTGGACACATCATCAGTGTTGTTTCCAGGAGTCACTGGGTGTTTTGGGTCTCAAAACAGATACCCAGATCCAGATGACCTGACCGAGGCTGATCAGACCCCGGCCTGTGTCCAAGAGGCATTCTACCACCCCCACAGCTCTCCCATCTTCAGCCAGAGCCATCTGGATGCGTTCTCCGCAGCCTCTGTGTTGTAATTCATGGCTCTCTGACGCTTCCCACCTATTACGCCTTGTGTGCGCCGTGGCCCTACCCGGGGAGTGGCTGGCAAATCCACTACTGCCAACGTCCACTGGCATGTATCTGGTAGTTTGGGTGTTTTGACTGTCCTGTATCCCCCCAACGATTGCCTAGGCGATGGACTTAAGTACTTGGTCTTGTCTCCATTGATAACGGCCCTCACTCAGCACCTTGGGGCAGCTACTTAAAATGTGTTCTAGTGTCCCTACCTTGGGACACAGGGGCATGCAGGTGTCTCTATTTTGCCCCAGGTGCAGATTAGATGGGCTTGGGAGGACATCATAAACCCATTGGATCAAGAACTTAATCCTCTGGGGGTTCCACTGCCAAATGTCCTTCCAGGTGATGCACTGCTCCATTGCCTGCTACCACTTCATCCTGGTACCTTGCTGCCTGATGGCCACTGCTCTGGCAGACTCGTACCAGGATGCTGTTAGGGTCCCAAGACCAGCTTTGCCCTGTGCCAAGGATGGCCTTGTGCCTCAGCCGAATTTCCGCTAGCTGGACTGTATCCATTGACCTTCACTTCCTCCCTGTCTTCACCACAATTCCTGCCCCGGGCACTTTTCCGTCTCTCGATCCTGAGTACTGCAGATGTGCCCGTGCCAAAATAAACTCTTCCCTGACCGAGCTGAAAGAGAGCCTGAGCTTGTTGGTGTTCCCATACAGCCTGATGTTGCTGAAGTTGCCTGGCAAACCCAGCCATCTGCGAAGATAGCTGCTCTCTCTTTGCTTGGTTTGTCAAAATAAATCAAATTCAGTTTGGAACACTTAATGCAGGTGTGACCAACAAAAGAAAAGTGAAAAAAATAAAGCCAAAAAAACATGTCAGGGACCACAGACACGAGTTATCTGCAGCTGGAGGAGGACAAGCAACAGCCCAGCTTTCACTCATGGATGCACGTATTGTCAGCATCATCAGGGGAAAAGCACTACGTCTGATTTATTCTTGATGGAGACAAACGCTCTCCCAACAGAACCAGTTGCACCATTCACCAGGCACACTATATGTAAAATAAGAGCCTGGCTGAGGTGTTAGATAAACATTTATCTAGACAGTTCAATTTGTGAAGATTAAAATAAATTTGACAACAATCTGGCTTATTTTCAGAAACCCAGTTATGCCTGCACACTCGGTGGCCGGGGCTTGCAGAGGAGACAGAGCCATTCGAACCCCCTCCAGTGCATCCGAGGGGGGCAAGGGGTTTACCGGGGCAGTGCTGCAAAATCAACAAGACACAAACAAATCCATAAAAGATCAACTGACAAACATTGCAAATAGTGCTGTGATATTTGTTGTGTTTAAAATGCAGACGTTTTGTTGTTGTATTTATAGTTTTACAAGATTCCCAGTAAACTTCATGGATATCAAGTTGAGTTTTTGGGAGTGTTTAAACTGAAATGGAAACATAGCCCATAACATACATTCCAAATGTAAATCGAATGTTAATTGCATTGTGTTGATATGTATTTTGTTAAATTTCAAGTGTTAATTCTACAAAGGATGATTAAGAAATCAATGTATCACTGATTGATTGGTTTAGCTTTCTGTGCCTCACCTGTAGGGAACCTCTGCTGATGGTTCCCTCATTACCTGAAGACAGCAACATCATATTGTCAATCTTGTCGTGGCAACTGGACTTGAATTTCTCCCTCATTCTTCTTGATCTTGACCCATGTGTTGTCTACATACCTGAACCAGTGGCTTGGCAGTGTTCTCCTGGACGAAGTGAAGGCCTTGCAGCCAACCTCCTCCATGTATACGTTAGCCACTATGGGAGATAAAGGTGAGCCCATGGTGCCTCCATGTTTTTGCCGATAGAAACCGCTGTTGAATTGGATATAGGCGGTCTGTAGTCAAAGTTCCAGTATGGTGCAGATGTAATCCGTGGAGAGTTTTGCTGTTTATTAAGGTGTTGTCCTTAACGATGTGTTTCCTCACTGCTGTGATTGCATCTGATGTGAGGCTACATGTGACGCAGTCTTCCTGGTTTGGTCATGGAGGAAGTAAACAGGATTTTAGAGAAGGAAAAGACAGCTCAACACAACATTAGCAAATAAAGACCGAGACGGAAATTCTGCTCCCTCCAGAGGAAACTAAACAGGACTAATTCCAACACAACCCTTACATGGAACAGAAAGGACAATACCACCATATGCATCAACAAGAAATGGGTTAAGACCTTATCCAGCCGCTAACTACACCCTGAAGAGGTTGGCGTCCTGTCTAAGGGTCTAAATTTTGCAGTCATCCCAGATCGGATCCCAACAGTAGACCTCATCATGTCAACTGAAACAGCCATATGCAGCAACTACATCTCCAATCCAGAAGCTGAGCAAATCGGACTCAAGGTCTCAGCAGCACTCTCCAGTGCCAAACCACCCCCATCCAATCTGACACCTGAAGAGAAGACGGTGCTTTCCTCACTCCAGAAGGACGAAAGCATCAGCTTCTTCCCAGCTGACAAAGGTAGATGTACAGTAGTTCTGGACAAAAAGGATTACCAAGCAAAGATGGACAGTCTCCTCTGGAACACAACAACGTATGAAACCCTGAAATGGGACCCGACCAACGCATCCAAGAAGAAAGTGGTCAGCTGTCTACAGCATCTAGAAAAGCATGCAGCCATAGACAGACCATGAGAAACCATGCCTTGCATTTACGGAATCCTGAAGATTCACAAGGAGGGAGCTCCTTGTGAATCTCCAGAACCAGCCCCCGGTAACTTCCACATGAGCCTCAGTTCATGTGATCCAACATTCACAATCCAAGCCAGGTAGTCTGGATACTCTGCTCTTTTGTCTTCAATGAATGACACCCAAGAAGATTTCGATCATAATTCACCATGACCTGGGTGACTGAGAACCTCCACAGACATCGTGTTTGTGTTTGCTTACTTTCACTTCCCCTTTTACAGGTGAGAGTGATGTTCGATTGATGTTGAGTGCATGTTTTTGTTTAGTGTTTAAACTGAAATGGAAACATAGCCCATGACATACATTCCAAATGTAAATAGAATGTTAATTGGATTGTATGGATTTGTATTTTGTTATATTTCAAGTGTTAATTCTACGAAAGATGATTAAGAAATAGATGTATCACTGATTGATTGGTTTTGCTCTCTGTGCCTCACCAATGCATACAACACCCTTTTACAGGTGAGAGTGATGTTCGATTGATGTTGAGTGCATGTTTTTGTATACGCTTGTCGTAGAGAGCGAACCAAAGGAAAAAGTGCCCGCACTGAACTGAATGTGTGTTTAATACTTACAAGCATGTGTCGCACAAGCTAGCTAGTACCACACTGCTGGCACCAAGGACATGATCGGTCACAGCCATTCTGGCTCAGTTAAGTCAATGAGTATGTATATGGGTTGACTAGTTAAAATAGTATAAATTAATACATTGAGCTTTACCGTGTGTATGCATTTGTTTTAGTATTACAATTGTAAATGTAAATTAGGTTAAGTTACAGGACGATGTACGTATTTTATGTATATGATGATTCTGTTCATTAGATTGCAAACTTGAAGACAGTTACATCATGTCTGTGTTTGCTTACTTTCACTTCCCCTTCTACAGGCGCGTAACACATGCACATCACAAATGCATTTGTAATTTGAAAAATGAACCAAAATGGTGGCAGATTATTTTCATACACATACATTCGAACTGAAATTTCTCACTTTTAAAAGATGGCTTGGCAGACTTACCTAAAATCTTTGATGGTCGAATGGCAGTGGCATTGGGGCTTAGACATGCTCTGTGTTAGACACCGGCTCGTCTGCTCACAGGGGGCTCCTGCAGATGAACGCCTTGTCTGATAGCCAAGTTGTGAAGCATGTAGCAAGCCAAGATGAGGTGGCAGACTTTTTCAGGCTTTTATGCAATGCACCCCCTACGCTGGGAAGGCATATCCATCAGACTTTCAGCAGGCCTATTGTGAGGTTTGAGATTGCTGCTACACTGTGGCTCTCTCGGTGTGCTCTATTTGTAGTTTCATTGGTCGACCACAAGGTTTTGTGCACACACATGGAAGAGATGTGCTTAAATGAACACATGTTCATTCACACAAATACAATTTGATAAATCCCATAATTTCTGTGGAAATGTTCTTATGCACTCTTTACCTATACTTCTGTGTGTTGTCTCTAATTTTACCATCCACTCCAAGTTGTCATCCACTACAAAGCTTTGAAGAGGCAATGCTTTTTTCACTACCATGTCCTTAAGGAAATATTGTAGCTTCAGCAAGACAGAAGTCTTGGGATCTGAGTGGAATGATGAGGCTACAGGGAGTGTAAATGAAGAAGGTGGAGGATTTCAAGTACTTCAAGTACAATCCAGAACAATGGCGAGTGTGGTAAAGAGGTGCAGAAACAGGTTCAAGCAGGTTGGAACAGCTGGAGAAAAGTGACAGGGTTAAGGTGTGATAAAAGATTATCAGCCAGAATGAAAGGAAAGGTCTACAAGACAGTGGTGAGGCCAGTCATGCTTTAGGGTTTAGAGACAGTGGCATTGAAGAAAAAACAAGCAGTGGAATTTTGAGGTTATCTTTGGGAGTGACAAGGATGTATGTTATCAGGAATGAGTCAATCAGAGGGACAGCGCATGTTCGATTTTTTTGAGAGTCAGAGAAGCCAGACGGAGATAGTGTGTTACAAAGGAGAGAGAATGAATACATTGGTAGAGGAATGCTGAGGTTGGAACTGCCTGGCAGTTCCAAATAGAAGATTTATTGATGTAGTGAAAGAGAACATGAATTTGTTTGGTGTGACTATGGTACTAAGATACATAATTTTAGACACAAGAGGGCAGAAGAGCTTCAGGAATAGTTTTCTACAAGTTAAATCTATGTGATCACAAATAACGGGATAGCCATGGGGAAAACAGATCAAAGCTGCAGTTTATAAAAGCATCAAGAAAAGATTGTAGAATCTGTCAAGGGAAAAAAAGAATTCACCTCCTAATTGCGATGTGAGCTAGAAAAGACTGTAGAATTTGTGAGGAAAATAAGAATTCACCTTCTAATTGTGATGTGAGCTCTGAGATTCCCTCTTTTATCTGCAATGACTAGGCCCCTTATAATTAATTTTGAATATTGTGGTGACACTAGGGGGTGTGGCCTTTCGGCCCACAGGACTGGGGGCTGGGGGCCGTGATTAAGATGGGTATATATTATCGGTCCCGGAGGTTCACAGTTAGTTGTTGTTTGTTGATGTTTCTGGAATAAGGATTGAACTCGTCCACATCTCCGCCATCATTTTCCGAACCACCACATTGGTAACCCAGACGTGATGACGTCCGAATCCAAGGAAGTGTGCAACTCCACCTCGACCAAACTCACCATCTGGATGCCGTAGTTCTGGCAGAGCAACTCGGCTGCCTTGTTCTAGCATGCAGAAGCGATTTTCCACCTGTGTGGAATTTTTTCAGAGGAGGCAAGGTACTTCTTGGTCGTCGTAGCGCTGGACCAGCATACCAGAAGGTGAACCATGTAGCTGTTGCGCGACCCCCCGCAGCATTGTAGACATACTGCTCTCAGGAAATTTCTGCTCCGGAGATACAGTCTGTCTGCCACGGAGCAGGCGGACAGGCTGCTTTCCCTGTCCAGGTTGGGCAACGGGTCGGCCGTGGAGCTGATGGAAAACACGTTGTCCCTGTTGGGATCCGACAATGGCCTGTTCCTTGAGATCCTGGAGAACTTGCGGTGTCAAGCTGCCGGCGACTACCGAGGTCTAGCGGAGGAGGCCGACCGATCGCATCCTGCTGACAACTAGGCAGTTCACTGTCCAGTGTGTGACGTCGGAGCCCCTGAGGACGACGCCAGGAGACACAGATGCAGCTGTGGTGGCCGGAGTGGCCAACCCGAGAAGACGCAACCCGAGAAGACGCAGGACCGGCCTCTGTTTTTTCCACCGGCGGTTCGGCAGCAGGGAACGTGTTGCATGCCTCTGTGCTCATTCGGGGAGTCAGGAAACTACGGAGTTGCCACTCAGTAACAGCCGTAGGCACCGCTGACACACCCAGCTGCTATATGTCAGGGACTCGAGGTATGGTCTCAGATATCTGGTTGACTCTGGCTCACAGAAGTGTCTGCTTCCCCCAAAGCAAGCAGAAATTCAGGCCAGAGGCAGTGGCCCTTTACTGAGCGCTGCTAACGGTTCCACGATAGCCAGTTCCACTGGCTCATGGTCAGTGTCTGTTTGTTTCAGTGGGCGCCATTTTGAGTGGGATTTCGTGATTGCCGTCATCACGGTACCCATCATCTGCATGGATTTTCTGTGGGCCAGGGGCCTGCTGGTAGATGTGGTCTTATCGACGCTGTGTCTTTCCCAATCTATCCGTGCGAGATGAGGGGGGTTGGGCCGCGACTTTCGCGGGGAAAATAAAGTGAACGCGAATGACCACTACCCCATTACCCGCATCCAAGATTTCTGCATGCGGCTGTCATGGGCTACCATCTTTTCCAAGTTGGACCTGGTGCACGGTTATCACCTGGTACCCATGCGCACGGAGGTTGTGTGCAAGACCGCGGTGATCATCCTGTTTGGGCTGTTTGAGTTTCTGCACATGCCTTACGGTTTGAAAGGAGACGCTCAGACCTTCCAGAGGCTAATGGACTCAGTGCTGCGCGACCTCTTGCATCTTGACAACATTTTGGTGGCCAGTCCATCGTCTGATGTGCACCTCGAGCACCTGACACAGTTTTTCTGGCCTCATAGTCAACCTGGCTACATGCCAGTTTGGTAATTGACTCCCTGGGGCACCACATTTCGCCGCAAGGCGCAGTTCCGTTTTTGAGGTTTTCCTTGCCCGGCTTCAATCAAGGCATGCAGGAATTTTTGGGCATGGTCAATTTTTACAACGAGTTCTTCCCTATCGCTGCCCACCTCCTTCAGCCGCTGGCTGGACACAGGAATGTGTTTGAGCTTTCAACAGGGCTAAGTGCACCCTGGCTAATGCAGCCCTTCTCTTCCATGCCCATGGCATTGACGACCAATGCATCTGACATTGTCGTTGGGGCTGTTGAACAGCGGGCGGCAAGTGCTTGGCAGCCGCTTACTTTCTTTAGCCGCAAATTGCGGGATGGTGAATGCAAGTATAAAGATTTTGGTAGGGAGTTGTTGGCCCTGCGTCTGGCATCGTGGTATTTCTATTTTCTTCTAGAGGGCCGCTCCTTCACAGCGTATGTGTGCCACAAGCCGTTGACTTTTGCCATGTCCATAGTTGCTGAGCCGTGGGCTGCTCGCCTGAATAGGATGTGGCAAGGAAGTCCAACCCGGTCACGGATTGTGTTGCGGGTTCTCGTGTTCCCTGTGCGCATCAGGAGTGATTTCTTGGCTATGCCCACTGACCAGCCCGGCGACACAGATGTCCTCGCCCTGAAGTTGTCGCACACTGACCTCAAGCCAGAGGATGTGGCTGTGTAGGACAGTAGCCCTGCCCCCAGCGAAGAGGCAGTACAGAGAGAAGCTGGATGGCTTCTACTTCATTGCTGACCCTGGGCAGATATGGCAAGGCCTGGAACACATTATGGACTATGACTTCACCACCAGCATCAACATCTCTGCAGACAGCTTGCTGGACGGCCACAACATCTTCTACGCCTGCTTCGAGAACCCCAGCCACAACACAGAGGTGAGTCACACACACAATGGGACCACCGCCCCCTCTCCTTATTCCTCCACACCGAGCGCTGAGAAGGATCAACCCCCGCAAGGCAGCTGGACCGGAGAAGATGCCAGGCGGGTACTCAGAGATTGTGCCAATGAGCTGACTGATGTTGGCACCGCCATATTCAACCTCTCCCTCAGCCAGAGCACTGTCCCCACCTACTTCAAGGAACACAACCATTGTCTCCCTCCCCAAGAGGATCCCATTTACCTGGCCAAATGACTACAGGCCAGCACTCACTCCGATCAATATGAAGCATTTCGAGAGAGTGGTGCTGACCCACATTCAGAATAAAATTCTGGAAACCCCAGACCCCCTGCAATTGGCATACCAGCGCCATAGCTGCCACCCTCCACTACTCCTACTGACATCAGGATGCACTTTGTGGACTTCAGCTGCGCATTCAACACCATCATACCCCACAAACTCACACACACAATGTTTATCCTTGGCCTGCACCCCAACCTCTGTGACTGACTCCTGGATTTCCTGACTGGCAGACCCCAGTCTGTCAGGATGGGTAATATGTGTTATCAGCAGCATCCTCTACACCCTGTTCACCCATCACTATGTTGCCTCCCATGAGGAAAACATCATTCTGAAGTTTGCAGACGACACCACAGTGATAGGATGCGTCACTGGCGGAGATGAAATGGCCTGCAGGATGGAGGTGGCCAGTCTGGTGTCTTAATGTGAGGACAACAACCTCACCCTCAACACGGACAAAACCAAGGAGATGATAGTGGACATGAGGAAGGAGAGGAGACCTCAACAGCCACTGTTCCTCTTGAGGTTGAGAGGGTGAGCAGCTTCAAATATGTCGGTGTCGACATAAGTGAGGACTTCACCTGGTCCCTCAATACCAGGCAGATGATTAAGGGGCTCAACAGCAGCATGAGGAGGCTGAGGACGTTTGGCATGTCGCCTAAGATCCTCAGCAACTTCTACAGCTGCATTGTTGAGAGCATCCTGACCAGGTGCACCGCTGTGTGGTATGGGAGCACCACTGCTCCTGAACCGCAGATGCCTGCAGTGAGTAGTAAAGACTGCAGAGAGGATCACCAGAATCCCACTGCCTTCCCTGCAAAGCATCTACCACTGCAGAGTCCAGAGGAGAGCTGCCGCCATCGGCAAGGACCACACCCACCCTCAACATGAAGTGTTCACATTCCTTCCCTCCGACCAGAGTTATCGGAGTGTGAAATGTAGAAAGACAAGGCTAAAGAACTCATTCTACGAGACTGCCATCAGACTATTAATCAGCTGACACTAATTCTTTTTTCTGCACTTTACATGCAGCACAGCCGGTGCTGTGCTCATCTGCACATGTAACTACTGTCTATTTAAACTGTACTCATCCTTGCACCTGCACTTTGTGAGTTGCAAACACATTGTATTTTGGAGGGAGAATGGTCAGAATGCATATCTTATCTGCAGAAAATTACTCTAGGGTCAGTGCATAGTTTCTTCTATTCCCAATTTACACCACCCCCTTTAGTGTCACTAAACTTTCCCTTTCATCTCATACCATTCTTCTTCTTCTTTTACTTTCGATTTTTCCCTTTCAGGGGTCAACACAGCGAATCAACCTTCTCCATCTAACCCTATTCTCTGTATCCTCGTCTCACATGCCAACGACCTTCATATCTTCTCTCACTACGTACAGAAACCTTCTCTTTGGTCCTCCGCTAGACCTCCTGCCTGGCATCTCCCATTCCAGCATCCATCTACCAATATAGTCCCTATCCCTCCTCTGTACATGACCGAACCCTCTCAGTCTGGCTTCTCTGACCTTCTCTCCAAAAAATCTAACATGTGCTGTCCCTCTGATGGACTCATTTCTGATTCTATCCATCCTCGTCACTCCCAAAGAGAACCTCAACATCTTCATCTCTGCTACCTCCAGCTCTGCCTCCTGTTTTTTGTTCAGTGCAACTGTCTCCAAACCATACAGCATCGCTGGTCTCACCACTGTTTTGTAAACCTTTCCTTTCATTCTCTATGATATTCTTCTATCACATAGAACCCCTGAAACTTCTCTCCACCCATTCCAATCTGCTTGAACCTGTTTTTTTATCACTTTTCCACACTCTCCAACGCTCTGGACTGTTGACGCTAAGTACCTGAAATCCTCCACCTTCTTCACCTTCTCCCTGTAGCCTCACTGTTCCACCCGGGTTCCCCTCTTTTACACACTTATATTCTGTTTTGCTGCGACACCACTGCAAACAGGAAGGGGCTCAGAGCTGATCCCTGATGAAGTCCCACCTCCACCTTGAACTTCTCTGTTTTACTACAGTACACTTCACCACTGTCTCACAACCAGCATACATGTCCTGGACCAGTCTAACATACTTCTCTGCTACTCCAGACTTCCTCATACAATACCAGAGTTCTTCTCTCTGCACCCTGTCACATGCTTTTTCTAGGTCTACAAAAGCGCAATGCAGCTCCCTCTGACCTTCTCTGTACTTCTCTATCAGCATTCTAAAAAAAAAAAGGAATACTGCATCTGTAATACTCTATCTAGGCATGAAGCCATACTGCTGCTCACAAATACTGACTTCTACTCTCAGTGTGGTTTCCACTACTCTCTCCCATAACTTCATTGTA